>JAFBJQ010039972.1:15291-17791 GCA_016785345.1 Trinectes maculatus
GCAGGAGGGGGGAGGGGTAGGAGGATGGAGGAGGAGGGTGAGGAGGGAGGGGCAGGAGGATAGAGGAGGAGGATGGTGGGGGAAGAGGGGGGAGGAGTAGGAGGATGGAGGAGGAGGAGGAGGGCGAGGAGGAGGAGGAGGATGGGGGTGCAGGAGGGGGGAGGTGTAGGAGGATGGAGGAGGAGGATGAGGAGGGAGGTGCAGGAGGATAGAGGAGGAGGATGGAGGTGCAGGAGGGGGGAGGTGTAGGAGGATGGAGGAGGAGGTGGAGATGAGTCAGGTCTTAATTACAGGTTGGAGAAGCCTGGACGCAGAGAAAAGCAGCAGCAGCTTAGGGGCCTCTTGTTTGTTGTGGTAATTATTGCAGCCTGCAGACTGTAACTAATCCATAATGCTCCTCTGAAGCACAAGCTGCTTCTTCAGGAGCTCTGGAGCCAACGCACCGCCGTCCTGTAATCAGGAGGTTGTCGGTTTGAGCGCTGAGAGCTCAGAGTGCACGGAATGCCCTTTACTGTAGACTAAGACTATAAACACTGTATAAAGCTCATTTATCATCTGCAGAGCTCATATGGGTCCAGTGAAGACTGACGGGTGATCTGTGGCTGGAGATGGACTCAGCCATGTGGACGAGGAGCAGGAGGAGCAGGAGGAGCAGGTTTGGGCGTGGTGCTGGTGCCAGCAGAATGAAAGAGGTGAGGTGAACGTGACCTGATGTGTGAGGTTTGATTTGCGTTACAAGTTCTGGACGTGGACCTGCCACTCAAACTCCAAGGTGATGATGTTGATGATGATGATCATCACAGTGCAGCAGGAACCACCTCAGGTTCTGAAGAAGCAGCAGAGCAGCTGATGCTGCACCTGAGCCCTCTTCTGCAGGGCTGTGAGCAGAGATCATTGCAGAAGAAGCTTTGACCTGCTGTGTTCCAGGTTCTGTTGTTTCTCCGTCCCTCTCTAACACGAGACACCCGAGTGTTATGAATGAAGATGAGATTATGGCCTCAGTGAGCCGCTGCGTCTTAAGCCCTCCCCTTTTCCCTGCTCGGCCCCGAGGGGCCCCGCACAGCCCCTGTCATTCCCACCTGGGGAGAACAATATCCCAAGATCATCTTAGTGTGCTTCCCAAAGGCTTTGGTTAACAGATGGTTCCTCAAATCCCCTGGTTTCCTCCCACCTCCAACATGTGTTTGTGTTTGATCCCGTCCCACAACACAACACCAGAATAGAAGTTGTGTGTCGGTCACTTGCATCCCATTGTTGTGTGCTCACTTCCTGACCTCTCCACTTTGGTTTTGTGGTTCACTGTGCACTGAGGGACACGCAAGTCAGACGTGAAATGATGTACTTTTGTTTTTGGAGTATGGAGTGAAAAAAAAAATCATCATCACCATGTATCTCAGTGTGTGTCCCCAGTGTGTGTGTCCTCAGTGTGTGTGTCCTCAGTGTGTGTCCTCAGCGTGTGTCCTCAGTGTGTGTCCTCAGCGTGTGTCCTCAGTGTGTGTCCTCAGTGTGTGTGTCCTCAGGGTGTGTCCTCAGTGTGTGTGTCCTCAGTGTGTGTATCCTCTGAGACCAGATCAGACAGTCTGGTTTGATGGAAAGACGGTCGACTGTCAAACGGGGGGAGGGGGGGGGTCTTTACTCATCGCTTTTACTCCTCCTTTAATTTGTCAGTCAGTCGTTCAGAATCAAACAATCATCTGTTGTTTGTACCCCCCCTCGCCCCCCCCTCCCCACACACACACACACACACACGGGTGCAGCCCTCAGTTATGGTCGTTCAAATTCCTGCCTCAGTGGAATCAAGTGTGTGTGTGTGTGTGTGTGTGTGTGTGTGCCTAATGAGCAGTGATAGGGGACACAACATGGCGGCTGTTGATGTGAATACCACCGTTGTTCCTTCTGCCAACTTAAGAGGCAAAAGTTGCCATTGTGCGTTTTTCCAGGTCACTTGATACATGTTTCCTAAAGAGGCGGAGTCACACAACGGCTCATCACCACTGCCATAAGCCCCTCCCCCAATGCCCCTCCCCCCTCCTGCAGCCAATTATTTCATGATCTGAGCAGGAGAGCACCACCCACTGCTCCTTCTCCTCCCCCCCCTCCTCCTGCTGCTCCTCAGTCTACCAATCAATAGTTGGTTCTTCAACCAACTATTTAAATGTGACAGTATGTAATATGACAGTATATCATGTGACAGTATATCATGTGACAGTATATAATATGGCCCTATATAATATGGCAGTATATAGTATGGCAGTATATACTGTAATATGACAGTATATCATGTGACAGTATATACTGTAATGTGTCAGTATATCATGTGACAGTATATAATATGATAGTATGTAATATGACAGTATATCATGTGACAGTATATAATATGGCAGTATATAATATGGCAGTATATACTGTAATATGACAGTATATCATGTGACAGTATATACTGTAATATGACAGTATGTCATGTGACAGTATATAATATGACAGTATATCATGTGACAGT
>JAFBJQ010039972.1:22791-37791 GCA_016785345.1 Trinectes maculatus
GTTGCCATGGTTAGGATAGGTTGATGTGGGGAGGAGAGGGGCGGGCATGAGGAACATCTGAGAACATTTTCAAACCTGTAGAAACCTGTCCTTTAATCAGGGCCAGGGTGCGTTTCATTTGGTCGCCTGTCGGCGGCGTCGCGCGTCGTCATTGTGTTTGTCCGCGTGTCGTTTTCACGACGCAATGTTTAAGGCTGATGGATTTAAGAGGTCGAACATCTGGATCTTCTCCGAGAATCAAGCTGACAGACATTAGAGACGTTCTCTGTCCTGGCAAAACCGGTTTGTTTATTAGCAGCTCTGTTGTCAGAGGACGAGCAGATAATTCACCTCTGACCTTTGTGTAATCACAACAACAGTAATTATTATGATAATTATTATTTAACCAGACGATTTGATATAAACTGAACTAAAACCACACCTGCAGATGACCAGATTTCAGCCACGTTGGCGTAAAACTCCCTCCACCTCCTCGCTGCTCCTGAACGTGGCGTCAGAGTTCAGCTGAGGGTCGAGTCGCCTGCTGGGCCACGTGTTTTGGAGAAATTGTGCTAATTGTCATGTTTGTGCAGCCGATATGATAATTCTGCTTTTCCAGAACAATACAGCTAATAACGGGTGTAGCGAGGTCATGGGAAAAGTCCGCACATTCTCCCCGCACATTCATGTGCGCTTGTGTGCGTGTGTGTGTGTGTGTGTGTGTGTGTGTGTGTGTTGTAAGGCTCCCGGTGCTCGCTGACAGGAACCTGTGAGTTAAGCGTCAATCGGCTGAGGCTGTGAAGAACATAACACCTGATTAGAGCGAGGCCGTGTTGGACGCAGTAAACCTGTGAAGCCATGGCAGAGATAGATGATCCATTCACTGGACTCTTTATGGTTCCCTTTCATGTCTTGTTTACCCACATTAAAGCCCGACAATCGGCTCCATGTGACGGCTCTTTATAGTTTCAGGACACTCCAGAGCTTGTTGTTCTCTTTCCAGACCATTGCCTTCTGGATCCATTTGAACTTGTGTTCCTGTAAAAACCACGACAAACGGCTCGTGTGCCGTTCTGAGGGGAACATCTGCTCGCACGATGCACCAACGCCCAGAAGGTCAGGAATAACTGACGGGTTTGTCCACAGCCCTCTGCTGTGGTGGGTTTATGGTGGAGAGGGTCACCTGTGTGTTCACACAGCGGAATGTCCACACTCCTGTCCCTTCACTGGACAGTGGGGACAAACAGCTGGGTCCATCTGTCATTTTAATCCTTCTCTCCTGTCACTCGCCGACGTCTGAACTGTCGCTCTCTCTGCAGGATGTAGATTTAGGATGTAGATTTATTGGTGTTTTACTTTGAAGCCTCCAGCTGCGTCTCGGACCTGGATTCTATCTCCAGCAGGTCCGAGTGTTTCATGAGCTGCGTGCTCATGTTCATGACAGCGGAGCAACACAAGCCTGCAGCATCCGGCTGCCGGCGCATGAAAATAAATCATTAGCTACAATCATAATAATTCAATCTCCATTTGCAGAGATGGTAAAACAGCCACAGGACAGAGAAAAGCTTTTATTTTGGCGGTGTCCTCCGTAGAGCCGCTCCGAGGTACATGTTTTGTCCTTGAGATAACGTCTCTCTCTCTCTCTCTCTCTCTCTCTCTCTCTCTCTCTCTCTCTCTGTAAACCAGGCTCGTTCCCATACCGCAAATGTTTTGACTCCTCAAACTTAACAACAAGACAATTTCTCACAAACCGCCGCTAATTTTCACAAACAGATCTCAAAACAGAGCGAGAGAGCGAGAGAGCGAGAGAGCGAGAAGCTGCGGGAGGAGGAGAGATGTTGAGTCTGAGCAGCTCTGGTTAACCTTGCACATCTTCTCATACCATTGTTTTGTGGGAGCAGAAAAGTGAATGCAGACATTGATCACGTGGAGGGATTAAAGTCACTCTCTTCTCCTGTTTGTCCTGTTCATACCTGACTGAGGTGCTCCTCAGCTCTGAGGCGCACACAGACCAGCAGCACATCATCTTCGTCTTAGCCCATCGGGGATAATTGTTGAGGGGAAACAGGCGTGTGTGTCTGCGCACACTCGGCGCAGCAGTTGTGGTTTGGCTGTGAGTTACGTGGCTCAGTGAGACGTTACAGAATCACACGCAGCCAAGAAAGGAACAAGGAAAAGCTGCGTTTTGTTCCGTTTCAGGTTCTTAGGCTAACGTTGTGTTTGTCTCTGCTCCTCACTCACTTTGTGTGTCTGTGATGAACTCTGTGACCTCGCCAGCAGCGGCGGCGGCGGCGCTTTTCAAGCTCCCGATGGAGGTGGTCAAGCATAAATGTCAAGGCTAATTCAAGGTCAAACAAATGTGA
Organism: Trinectes maculatus; assembly: GCA_016785345.1. Classification (NCBI taxonomy): domain Eukaryota; kingdom Metazoa; phylum Chordata; class Actinopteri; order Pleuronectiformes; family Achiridae; genus Trinectes; species Trinectes maculatus. The sequence goes on from JAFBJQ010039972.1 coordinate 25,134, forward strand.
CCTGATAATCATCTACCTGTGTGTGTGTGTGTGTGTGTGTGTGTGTGTGTGCGTGTGTGCGTGTGTGTGTGTGTGTGTGTGTGGCGGCGGTGCCCAGCTGCAGTTAACGTGGAGCCGGGTTTTTATTGCTCTGTTGACCCTCGTTCAAAGAGATAAAGTCAGCGGCGGCGCTGGAGAGGTGCAAACACAGGTCTTCACTGCCTCGCCGGATCACGGCGGCCTGTGGCGACAGCGGCCGTCCAATCAGCAGCGACTGGGTAAGTGGATCTCAGGTGGCCAATTAAAACAGTCCAGTGTGCACAGAGAGAAGAGGCCGAGCGTCTGGACGCTCTGCTGCTTCAGAGAGATGTTTTGTAACGTGTTGTAAAGTGTCTCTGTGTGGCCGCGCCCGGGCCGCAGGTTTTCGCTGACTCGGTAAGAGCGGGCTAACGAGGACGTGATGGCTGCTCGGGTCAGGCGAGGCCACTTTGTCTCCATTCAGCCAGGCGATAAAGGCCAGAGTGTAAAAGGAGAAAGGCTATCGGATGGTTGAGTCCAGCCACCGTGGCAGAAGTCAGGCGGGTCTAAAAGGCCGCGGCGTCTCGGCGTGAGAGAAAACCTGCGTCCTGACGGGGAAAGATGGCTTTTACAAAGACCCCAGATTACAGCGCCGTCCAGATACACCCTTCTTTTCTTCTCACTTTGTCTCACTTTCAACCGCTTACCAGCGCTTTTGCGAGCGGCGCTGGGCCGTCCCTGCACAGGCCTGTCAGCTCCTCAATAGCTTTTGTCTAAACAAGATAGGCGGCCTTTGACTCCTGCCCCCGTCTCTCCCTGGATAAATATTTCACCTGTCACGGAGCTGAGCGCCGGGCTCGCTCGCCGCTGGAGGAGAAAAAGCTTTTGGGGTTTTAAGGGAGGGAACATAAAGCAGGAGGGGACGACATGAAGAGGAGGTTATTCCAGTTCACAGAGGGTTCCTGCTTTTCTTTCATCCTGAGATGTACCCACCGCCGTTTGCAGTGTCGTCTTTTATTTCGCCGTCTCGGCCCTGAAATCTCGCCGTGCTCGCGGTGATCTATTGTGAGGCCATCTCCAACTTAAAACCACTCCCGGCACAAAGCTGCCCTTTCAGCAGCGGAGCCGTAATGAGTGACGGCCTGAAAGAGCTGAGGCGTCACTTTATTTCTGCCTGGGATCAAACGCTTTGATATTTCAAAGCGTACACATCAGTAATCCTCTTCTCTCAGCTACGACGACACAAAGAGGAAAAAAAAAAGTCAAGTGCTCCACACACTGACTCGCCCTCGACTTCTAATCTTCACCAGGTGTCTTCAGGTCGAGTCGGAGCAGGAGGTCATGTGTCGATTCATGACGGTGCTGATGAGTGGCTGGACGCCGGGCGCCGGCGCTGCACAGGTTGTGCCTCAGCGGCGTCCTGATGGGAGGGAGCAGAGAGCTGCGGCGGCGTGTTGGTATTTCCTGTCGTATGTTTGTTTAGACGTTCAGCCGAGTAAAAGTTCCCTCCTCTCCTCTCCCGTCCTGTACGGACACGAAGCTCCGCGACCAAACTGATGAGAGCAACAGATAAACAACCGCGGCTCCTCAGGCAGAAACATCCAGTCATAATCGTACTTCACACAAACCTGGTCGCACAAACAACAAGGAATCCACATGTTTCATTGTGAAATACCTCTGATTCATTCATCTGGCACACAAATGACGACAAAACACAGATTCCACAACTGTCCCTAAACGCCACACTGACGTTCATCAGACCCCAGACACCAGTTCCCCCCCCCCACACACAGACACACACAGACACACACACACACACACAGACACACACACAGACACACACACAGACACACACAGACACACACACACAGACACACACAGACACACACAGACACACACACAGACACACACAGACACACACAGACACACACACAGACACACACAGACACACACACACAGACACACACAGACACACACACACAGACACACACACAGACACACACAGACACACACAGACACACACACATAGACACACACAGACACACACACAGACACACACACAGACACACACACACAGACACACACAGACACACACAGACACACACACAGACCTAAAGCTCGCCTCACCTCAACACACGTTTGACATAAAAAAAGGGACACATGTAAAATGTTGATCCTGTGTTTTTTTACTGCAGTTTTTTTTAAATATAAAGACAAGAAACCATCAAAGTCAGCAGAATTCATCCTCTGGAGAACATCAGCGTCTGTTGCCATGATAATCCATCCCATATTAGCACACACCAGAGTGCAGTCCACACTGCACAGTGTCCTTGAACACACCCACTACAGTACTATGATCACAATGGATTTTTTTATATGATGTAACAAGAGGAGTTGTGATCGGTGAAGTTGACTTGACGAGGATCTGAAGTGGTTCCCAGCACCAGAACACACGTCCAGCTGCTCTGTGGAACTTCTCCAGCTGCGGTCGCGATCCCAGACCACCCGGACCCCAATGTGTTTCCATCTCTTGCATTTCACTCGCTCACTTCACGTTCCCATATCGGAGCGGTTCACTGCTGCGGTAATGAGCGGCGTCTGGGACGACGTTTCGGCGTCCTGACAATAGACGGCGACTGTGATTGATGAACACTGTATGTGCAGCAGAGCCATTCCCAAGCCCAGTGTGCTGCTGCATTGTCCGGAGGCCTGAGAGAATGAACGCCACAGAGAGGCTTCCTGCTCCGAGGGACATGAAGGATACATCAATCATGTACAACCACTGACCTGAGGCCTGGTGCCGTCGCAGACGCCACAGTTACAGCAGCTGCAGGATGTGATGTGATGCTGACGATATGTGGGACGTTTAACGTTCTCTCTTCATCTCAGGTGGTTGCACCTGAGATGAAACAGCTCTGGGATCAGTAAGTACCAAAGAACAACACCCACCTTCACGTGACGTTACACTGACTTTTTTTATATCAGGGTTTTATTCCGTACAAGCAAAATCCACGAGTCCACGAGTCCACGTGTCCACGAGTCCATGTGTCCACGAGTCCATGTGTCCATGTGTCCATGTGTCTGCGGCTGTGAAAAGCATCAGCAGTGACCACACAGATACTAAGCCATGAATAAGCTGCGTGACCTCATCACCGCCCACGTTTCGTTTAGAGAAGGCTTCCATTTCACACTTTTGTTTTCTCTGCGGCGTCAGTTATAGCCAGGAGCCTCTTCTGCACCCAGACCACCGCACCTAAGCCCAACAGCGCATTCGTCACACGGAGTCGCGTTTCATGGCGGCGTAATGATTCCTGAGGAGCAAAACAAGCCTGGCATGAAAATGTGTAGGTGTGGAGTTAAAGGGGAGTTAAAGGAACCGAGCGTCATGAAGAACGGAGTCGGACGCAGCTCGGCCTCATTTCAGTTGAATGTGGATTTGAGCATCAGAGCTCAGTATAAACCTGCAGGATCTTCATCACCTGTAAACCACAGAGACCGGACCAGCACGTGAACCCCGACGATCCCGTTTGCTGCTGTCAACACTCCAGGGCTTAGAAATTGGAAGTGGACCAGAAAGGCAGAAACACAGGGAAGGGGGACGGGGGGGGGGGACCACCACCCAGGAATCATGCAAGGGCTTTAAAAAAGAGCTGTTCCAAATACGTCACTGTGGGGAGCGCTCATGTTTGACAGTTGGATGATACCAAGGGAGGTGGGGGTAGGGGTGGGGTGCGGGTGGGGGTAGGGGTGGGGGGACAGTGAAGTGTGTAACATGTCCTGGCACAAGAAGACACAAACCTGCAGAGCAGGACGAAGCTGACTGTTTATGATGATGTGTTAGACAGCTGATCTAAGTCAACACAACTCATGTCCATGTTGTTGTGTAGTTTGATCCATCACATCTTCACATCAAATGTTTGAGGACAAACAGCTCACGTTTATCTTGACGACTTCTCATGGTTCCGCAGAAATAAAAATGACATTTCAGAAATAATGGACGTCCATCGTGAGGTCGGTCTCTTACAGGATCCTCATTATGCAGACGTGGGGGAGGTGAATATGTGTGTGTGTGTGTGTGTGTGTGTGTGTGTGGGAGTGGGGGGGTGGGGCGGGGTTGACGTGAAACAGAGTTTTCTCAGGACGGGTTTGTCCAAGCATCTTGTCCAGCTCTATTCCGATGACGGGATTAAAAGCACCTGCCAGCAAGACAAAGACACAGGCCTCAAGCAGAATAATCAAGTGCTACTCACCAGGAGCTCCGCCTCCTTCATCCTCACCACTAGGAGTCGCCTCTGAACATCTCCCCCTCACCAGGACCTGGTCTCAGGACCTGGTCTCACAGCCTCAGCTGTTTTAAAGTACACAATTTTTATTTTGAAAGTCCAACATCCTGAGAAACAAACAACGTCAAACACAAACCAGGTTTGGTGAAAGTGGTTTGGCTGATGTTGGCTTGAATGAAGACGAACAATCATCTCTTGACCTTCCCTCAGGCCCAGTCTCTGCTAATAAACATCACGGCCTCTGACGTTTCTATTGACGACCAGCGACTTTATTGTCCAACTATCAGCTGGAGGAGCCATGAAATAAAAAGGCCGACTCATCATCAGGCACTCGCACCTCCTCGTCCTTTCAAATCTCTTCCAATTCACTGTCGCTTTGTTGTTCTCCATGATAATAACCTCATTGATTTTGCCCTCAGGAGTCATGTGGTGACCTCTAAACCGTCGTCTTTTGTTTGGTTCTCAAGGTTGAAAATCACATGACGAGTTCTCGCCTGGATTTGCTGCTGTGCGGACTGAAATGATGGATCCCGGAGAGCCGGAGGAGACGTGGAGGAAGCTGGAAATCTTTGGGAAGTCTTTTCGTCAGTGCTAACCTGGTTTCTGGCTGCTGCCGCTGAAGGTCTATTTTTGGGGGGAAGAGGGGGCCGCTGCTTTATTTTGGATTCCTGGTGGCCCGTCTACGCAGCCCGAGGTCTCCGATAACCCAATTTGAGTTGACTTTGCCTGTTCGGGGAGAGCCATGGCCCGCGGCGGTGCGCTGTGATAATTCAACTAATACAATGAAGTCAAACAGAGCCACGTCTACACACACATGGTCATACACACTCACACACACACACACAGAGTTCATGATCAATGGAAAAGACAAACTTCTTCATATATTATTGTCATTGTTGAAGGACCAGACGACAGGGTTCATGTGCTGTGAGTTTGTCTGGGAACCAAAGAGATTCTGGACTAATAGATGACTTCTTTTCACATCAGATGTCAAAACGTCTGATTAAAAGTATGTTTTTAAATATTTAAATGTGTCATAACTTTCATGTGGCCTTTTCAGTGGTTGATAAATGAAACCGTGAGATGTTTCATCTTCGCAGTGATTTCCACGTGGGTCCTGGTCAGTATTGACGAACATGGTGATGAATCACCGGGCAGGCCCTGGGACCAGGTCCGCGTTGTGTGTGTTTGTGCATGTGTGCTACATGTGTATGCGTACGAGTGGTTCAGGGTTGGCGGGGTGGGGGGTGGGGGTTGTTGTGGCGTAGGGTGCTGGGAACTCGATGCTTAATTGAAGAGCTGAGATGTGCTTGCTCAGAGCAATAAGCCATTGTTTGACTTGGCACAGCTCGGGCACCCTGGGGTCTGTGCCATGAAAGGCTTTCTGTTCGATGCCCCACTGCTTATTGTTGAAAAAATTGTCCCCCGAAAAATTAGCATAGAAGAATCCAAAATGCATAATGTTGTGCAAATGACAGCTGCTTAGCTGAAACAAAGGAAGCAAAATGGCTTTTGGTCGCACTGCACTTGTTATGGTAATGAAGCCCCCTGCCTGCCGTCACGGGCACCGCCATACAAATCATGGGTTCTTTTTTAAATTTTGCATTGTTGTTCTTTGCGTTCTTTATCACGGACCTGAAAGTGCTCGAGTTTGTCGAATTGTCACGATTAGAGGGAAAAAGCGATTTCGGAGACTGAGTTGATGTCACAATGGTTTCAGGAGACAAATTTATGAAACACTGAAATAGCAAAAAGGAAAAAAAGAAAAGAAAAGAAACTCCAGTTTTCAGGAGAAAACGAACACGACTAATGTAACATGACTGTGTGTCAGACTTTTTAACAACTGATCCAACTTGTATGAACCAACGTGGAATGAATGATAAACTTTGCTGATGCTGGGACTCGGATGTAAACTTGACTTTCTGATGAAGGAGGTTCATCTCTGAGAAAAGGGCCCAGCTCCTCTCTCACCACCAAACCCTGTTGCACTATTTAGTATGCTAATCTATTCTCTCTGCTAATTCACTGCCGGCTCTGAGAAACAAAACAAGAAAAAGTGAGCAGTGAAAAGGACTGGGTTTCAGTGGTGCTGTGCTGAGCCTAATGACCAGGAGATTAATCATGGGACACGTGGAGAAGAGCCGCCGCCAGCGGCGCTGTCCCGATGAGAACTTGTGCTGCCTCTACCTCGGCATTCGAATGTCGGCCTGTAGAATGAGGCCTGGATGATGTCATCTGTCAGGTGGTGTTCACTATAGAGTAAACTGTAAACAACAGTCAGGAGACAAATTCAAAGCCAGTCAATGGATCCAACAAAAAATGAATCTGCAACATTGACAACAGATGGTTTGAAGCTGCAGTGTTAAATGTGCGGAGATATCGTCGGTCTCTGACAGAGACAAGTCTCTTTACGCTTCAGATCAAATATCTGTCTCACTTTTATTATGACGTCTTGAAGTTGTATAAAAGTCTTGAAATGTCTCTCGTCCCGCAGGTCGGACACGTGGAGATGTGATTGTGGATTTTTGTCCCACAGTGGGTTAATGAACCAGATGAAGGACCGAGTCGTTGTCCAGAGCCACTTCCTGGTTTGCCTGAAAGAAAACCATCTAGAGACACGTCCCAGGATGAAGTGTAGCTGCAGGTCCCATCCATCATTACGTCGGTAAATCGGTTCAGGTTCATCTGATCCGGTGGGTGAATTCAGCCCGGCCCGCGTGCGTCCACCATCATCAGAGTTCGAGTGAAAATTCATCTGGTGGAAGTTTAACGTGAGGTTTCTCTGAAAGCGCGGATGGCCGCCGTTTCTGCCACGTTCACAATGTGTCTTTATGTCGTTCGGGCCTGTTGCTCGGCGCTGAAAGAAATGGGCAGCGCTCGCCTCTGGCTCTTTGAAAATTAAGCTGCCGTAACACGCCCATCGGCCCATTGTCCGCGGAGCGCCGAGCCAGGCGCTTGGTATTCCCGGCACAGAGCGGCTCTAAACTTTGGTCTCGGCTGTGTGCGTTAGGAACCCGGCCCACTGCCATCCCGATTCTCTGCCTCGCCATTCCAACTCAATCCCACACCCTGCCCTCAGCACTCGCCCCTCCTTCACGCAGACCGTTGGCCTTTTTGCTGGCCATCGCCCGAGAGGACATCTTGTTCTGCTCAGGCTGAGACATGGGGACGTTCTGGTGTCCTGACGTGTCTCAGCGACTGTACATGTGACCCTGAGCAACACGAGAGGAGCCGCGCTGCTGCACATTGCGTGAGGAGGGTGAAACCGGACATTTGTACTTTGGTTTTGTCCCTGGAGACAATCGGAGGCGGCAAAGAGACACGTCTCACCTGTTTCCTCATGGACCCGTCTCTTTCACATCGGCGCTGCAGCTGGTTTCTGTCCCCGAGACGAGGCCTGGTTAAAGGCCTGGTCCTCGTGTCTCCACTGTAATAATGGAGGACACTTGTCCTTGAAAACATCTTATATAGAAACAAATCCATTATAAATGTGTTTCTAACTTTCTGCTGACGCAGCAAGAGCTGCTGCTGAAGCACAGGCTCAGGGTTAGTTAGCTAACCATGTCCCACGGGACATAGGATTGATGGACGGACGGGGCCTGCAGAGGAGACACTGCCTCAGTGTGTTCAGACCACAGCCGCTCTGCTCCCCAGAGGCGCCACAACAAATCTCCCGATTGTTTTCCTGCTCGGCAGAATCTGGCACATGATCCTTATCAGGCGGCCTTAAGTAAATATCCAGCCACACATACATTATCATAAATGATCACAGCGCCTGATGCTGATTGGAGTTAAACGTCCTGTCCATCAACATGCCTGCTCCGTGTGTGTGTGTGTGTGTGTGTGTGCTGGTGCAGGTGCGCGTGCGCACATGTGTGTGTTGTCTTTACTATATAAATATAGTGACATATCTTATGGTTAGGGTTAGGGTTAGGGGTTAGGGTTAGGGTTAGGGGTTAGGGTTAGGGTTAGGGGTCAGGGTCGGATATGACACTGTCACATCTTTATGTGAGTTTCGACCATCGGCGTTGGACGGAGGCGACACACTGACGTGACGTCACTGTTTACTGGTGGGTTCAGGCTGACTGTCAATTGGACGGTGGAACGTCTCATTCGATCACCAGCTCCTGTGATGATGAGATTTACTGTGCTGAGCTGAGGGAGCAGCGGCGCTGCCATGCCGTCACGCCGCCATGCCGTCACGCCGCCAGCCGCACTCCTCGACAACATGAATCCTGTGGTTATGGGGAAAACATGGGCACTCGTGAATCTGTTAACTCAGAGACGTGAGCTGTGATGTTGGCCACGCGGCTCCTGTGTGATTACACACACACGACAATAATTCAGGCCTTAATCCAGGCTAAGACCATAATGACGCTTTGTCCTCGGCACTAATTCATTTAAGCCTCTTAATTATATCGGTTGTATGGTTTTTTGGCAAGCGCCTTCTTCACTGATGAGGTCACTCATACCAGGAGATTAAGCAGCTGGGAGGCGCTGACCTCAGACGTGGTGGAAGGAGTCACTGCTGACCCGTGATGTGAGCGAGGCGAGCTGAGATGCCTTCACTGGCGACGCGGGCTGAAGTCACCGTGTTGTTCATGAACGAGGAGAAAACACAACACGCCCTCAATGCAAACCAGGTGTTGGACTGAGAAACAAAGCAGAGTCTGTCTGCAGCTGGACCGAGCCGCTAATGAGTCCATCATCATCTGGTGCAGAGCGACCTGAGGATTAACACTCGCACATCCACGCGTACGAGAGAGAGAGAGAGACAGGTCACACACTGTGCTCTCTCTCTCTCTGTCTCTCTCTCTCTGTCTCTCTCTCTCTGTCTGGCCTTCAGCAGACGCTCTGACATCACGGATCGTGGCGTAAGTCGACAGATTCACCTTGCTCCTTCCCACTGCACCGTTAGCATAGCCGCGCTGAGCCACGCGGCAGCAAGCTGATGAACAGCGATCAGGATCCAGTTGATTTGAACCAGACTCCATCAGTTGTCCAGTGTGGAGCCGAGGCCAGAGAGCTGTGAACCTCAGGGCAACAACAGCTCAGTGTGCTCCGGACCCTGCCCCCCCCACACACCCAACCCCACCCCACCCCACCCCACCCCCTTCCCGCAGCACCAATTCATCAGGCCCGGCGTGACACAAGAATTGCAGCCCCCCGAATGTCAAGGCAATCAGGGACTCAATCAGCGCTGCAGAGCACAGTGGGAACCGCACTCCCAACACATGTGCAGGGGAGTCCCCCGAGGCCCCGAGGGCCCCAGAGCCACACAGCTAATGAGAGAGAATATATGTGCCCCACAAGTACGCACCCGAGAGAGAGTCGGCGGCGGCGGCGGCGGCAGCGCAGGGAGCCGAGACCCTGAGAGGACGAGAGGAAGAAAAGTCAAAGAGCCAAAAGCCTTTAACCGTTTTGTCTCTGAGTTCTGTGCCAGGTCGCGACCTCCGAGTCCAGGAGGAAGAGGTAAACGCCGGTATCTGCTGAGGGTTCGGTGGGGTGGAGTGGGGGGGGGGGTGGTATTGTCTGTGCCTGGCTCAAATGGGAGCTCTTAAATAATACTGATGTGAGCCTGGAGACACGCGCGGCCTGATTTAGATAATGGATGTTCTTCTTTTTTTTAGTTTCCTTTAAATTACTGTCAATTATTCAACAGAAAGATTCGCTGCCAGAACACAATGCCTAATTGGGAGTTACCAAGAAAAGCAAACTGTGCCCCATTGTGCCGTTTGCAACTTGCGTTGTCCTACTTTTCCCGCGGCTGCAACAACAGAAACGTTAGCATGAGCCGGAGAGGAGAGGAACGCCGCCGCCGCCGCCGCACAGCGAGAGGTGGATGTGAAGCAGACCGGTCGGTGGTCGATGGTCGATGACATCATCTGTCAGACGCAGTTTGTTTTCTTCATCAGGCTGATGTCTGATGCTGTCAGGCGTTTGGTTTGTGTCTCGCTGACCTAGAAACAGGGATCAGCAGGAGGATTAATGTACAGTGTGACTGTACACGTATGAACGAGCCCCTCGTTATGATGAGAGGTGATGATCGCTGCTTCTTTCTCAGTATCACATGAGACTGAGCTCATGAACAGTCATGAACACGTCATTCACGTCAACCCACTGTGATGTGAATATTCTAATGAGGCGGCAGCCTCATGAATATTCATGAGGCGGCAGGACGATGCTCATTAATGTTGCTGCACCTTGCGGGTCAGTTGAACACAGTGATCCAGCAGCAGCTCCAGCTTAACCAACCATCTGGAGCGTTTAGGAAACACAATGTGCCGCGCTGCCCGTTAGCTCCAAGAACAAGAAGAATGACATCATCGCTTAACCCCATTTCCCAGCTCCTGGGTGTCCACAGGAGGTTCGTCTCCATCTGTGTGTGAAAACGTCAACTTCAACTGAAACAATAATAAAATCCTCAACCGAGCCTGAACCTGCTGTTTCTGATATTTGGAACCTGTACGTTTTAGTGTATCAGTATATCTGAGAGATCTGGAAATGTAGATTGAGCTGTTTTGTTTGGGCGGTAAAGTATCAATATTAAATCAGTGTCATTAAAGTCCTAGCAGCAGTAACAGGTTTATGTTTCTCTCCTGTGGAATCAGTGTGTGGTGGTTTGTATGGAGGCAGGTCAGAGGGATCAGGGAGGGGTCGCTGCTTTGATTTGGAAACTGCGGCTTCTCATGATATTTTCAGACTGTGACTCATCATCCGTGAACTTTGTCCCTGAAGTACCGGGGGGGGGGGGGGCTGTGGACAGCCGTTGTCCCAAACAGCAGAGACGTGGCGGGTGAATGCCTGAAGTGTGAGTCAGGAGGCTTCTGAAAAACAAAAACACACTGAGGAGGAAACCACAAGTCAGACTCTGATCCAGCCTCTGGACTCACACCCAGCGTCGCACACCCAGCGTCGCACACCTGAACGCTGGTTACACTGACATCAGCATCAGCATCTTTTATTTTCATATTTCATTCCTGATGTTGTTTATCATCTCTGGCAGAAATGATTTTCCATATTCAGTTATTATCAGAGAGAACTGAACATTCCCAGAATTCTCCATCATCATTTGTAACTTTTTGTTGAACTGTACTTTTTTTTTTAAATCTCTTTTGTTTACTTTGAACTGTCATTTGTTTGTGTGTTTTCCACAGGTGGGGCTGTAGTTAAAGGTTCATTATCAGTTTTTAGTTGAACCCTGCGGCATCAGGTCATAAAAACATCCCTCTGAAACTGCACCAAATGTCAAACTGTCAATCATCACTAAACACACTAATACGTTTCCCGGAACGTGGGTGTGAGTGGCGTGAGGCGGTCAACACGTCCGTCTCACACAGGTCTGAGAAGTTGCTGGATGGAGCTGCAGATGCGAAACCTGCAGATGCATTGTGCATTTTTTGATAAGTGCAGTGGAACATTCCAGTCATTCTCCACCATGAATGCAGGAGAAGGAGCAGCGGCGAGAGGCGGCGCCCCCCCGAGCCCGAACCCTCACAGCTGCGATCGTCGCGTCTGACTACACCACGTGACTCTGCCCCCGCCAACGCTTGTGTTTATGTTTGTGCTGGAGAAAAATGCTGTGTCACCCGCATCAGGAGCGAGAGCAGCATAGGAAGCACATACTTGACTTAATTTGGCCAAACCTCAGTGGAAACACGCTTCATTACCAACGAGGAGGACGTGAACCAGAGTTCACAATAACCCACAGGCCGCCGTCGCCTTTCAGACCAGACGAGATTCATCTGTTGTGACGAATCGTAACGTTTCACTGGACTTTATCACACAAACCTCATCATCACATTGTCCTGCAGGGATGAGGAGGAGGAGGAGGAGGAGGAGGAGGAGGAGGATGAGGATGAGGATGAGGAGGAGGATGAGGAGGAGGAGGAGGATGAGGAGGAGGAGGAGGAGGAGGAGGAGGAGGAGGAGGAGGATGATGCAGCACCTACTTGTCCTTGAGGCAGGAGGAATGAAACCGAACGTTATGTGGAACAAGACGGATCCAGCTGATTTCCCTGTTTCACCACCAGGGGCTAAAAAGTGCAGCCTGGTTACGGGCTTGCTGTGTGTGTGTGTGTGTGTGTGTGTGTGTGTGTGTTTGTGTGTGTGTGTGTGTGTGTGTGTGTCAACAGGCCCACACACCTTGTCCAACACTTCATAATATGTTTGTAATATAGGTGTTCTCTCCATTATCTCTGTTTCCCTGCAGCACATTCCACCACCTGCTAATGTAACGGCGAGTGTAAACACTGCACGCCGCAGCTGAACCTCATGGAAACACAAGACGTCTTTGACCCGAGGTGAAATGACAACGAGCTCTGCTGCTTAATGAGGCATGATAATAAGAGTCTTTAAACATGAAGCCTGTCTATTTT
>JAFBJQ010039972.1:42791-79435 GCA_016785345.1 Trinectes maculatus
AGCCACATCGGTCTCATTAAAGGCATTTCAATCTGCAAGTGCTATCAGAATGTGTGTCGGCAAGTGCCGAGCTACACGGTCACTAAACCGCACAATATGGCAACGTTCCACTTTCACTGGTGGAATGAGAGAAGTTTGGAGAGAATCGAATCCCCTCAACAAGAGGCATGGTGTTTGTTTTGTTTGTTTGTCATATTCCAGCATATTTGTGTTCAATGGAGGGACGTTTGGTTTGTTGACGCCAAAACCTCTGGATCATTTTACACCATGAAACTGATCTGTAAAACTCTTGTGTGTTTAGACAGCGTCTCAGATTCATTTGTCCCTCTGGGACTGGACCGGGACTGGACTGGGCAGAGCTGGATGTTTTTAAGGGGTAAAAGGATTTTGATCGCATCATTGCCTGACATTTGAGGGAAATGTTGAGGGAAACGTTCGTTCCTGCCCAGAGCGTTGAGTAAGCTCTGGAGAAACCCCAGGAGACGTTATGGTTCAGGCTAAAGAATCCTAAGACAGCAGAATCGTTCCAGCTCCAGTTTGACCACAACAATGAGGATAAACCAGAGAAGGGACGGTCAGAGGTCGTGTCCTTGCATATAGTCCTGATTCCTTTCCATTTCAGTGACACCTCACGTGCCTTTAGTTGCGAGTTTGAAGGATTTGTGGTTTGTCACAGAAACCGTATGGGAAAGTCTCTGTAGGCTCAGGAATGTATCCCGTAGCTGATTAAATCCAGTTTAATCATGGAGCGAGTTTAGTCTGCGTGTGAATGGGACTTCTGGCAGAAGTGCTGTGTGTTGGAGACATTGTCAGTGCTCGTCCAGAGTGTTTGTTCCAGACGCTCTTCTTCAGAGCCTCCTCTCAGACTCGTCTTAAGGCTCCCTGCACCTTCTGAAGCATCGCCTGGCTGCTACTCTAACGACATGTCTGACGGCAGAGATGTTCGCGACATGAGGCCGGCTGGTGCTGTGAAGGCCAGTAGGTAAAGTGAGTCTCAGATACTTCAGCAAACCCGATCCTCACTATCTCAGAAAGACTTAATGAGGAACTGCCGACACTGATTGTTTTCCAAAGTGGATATTTAGCGATTTGGAAACAAACTCTTCGCTTCTCTTTAAAGGAGGCTGAATAGTTTTAGAAAGTCTTCCTTAAGAGAATATAACAAAAATATATCAACAAACATAAATATATATACACGTTTTTGTGCAGGCATACGTAAGGGTGTGTAGATATGAGTGGATGAGGTTGTGTGCACATTTTTTTCTACGGTCCATAAATATTCCGTTTCTGTACTGATCTTGTTATATTGTGAATCTGTTAACAAACGTTCCACCTTAAATAAGAAACAGGGATCAAAGACTCAGGCGCAGCCACACTCCTCCACAATCATGTTGGGAACGTCCCGCTTGACAATGTTGTACTCATCGTCAAAGTAGAGCATGGACATGGTGCTGAGCTTGGTGGGAATGCAGCAGGAGTTCATGGAGCCTGGACTCATCCCCCGCATGCGGTACTGGTTCACCACCGCCGTGTGGAAGGACGAGGCCGAACCGGGAACGCCCGCCATATAGGCCGGACAGTTCCCCTCACAGTAGTTCCCAAAGTAACCCGACGGTGCAATGATCCAGTCATTCCACCCGATCAGCCGAAAGTCTATGTAGAACTGCTGGCGGCAGCACAGGTTGCTGCTGCCGTCACACTCTAGCCCCCTCTTGCGGATGCGGTGTGTGTTGTCGGCTTGCCGCGCCTGCACCACCAGGAAGGGCCGGTGGGACTCGTCGTTGTGGTTGAGCAGGACGGGCATGACGCCCTCTGCCTCGCAGCCTTCGCAACGCACGTCCAGGTTCTGCCGCCGGTCGCCCTTCTCAAACACAAGTCGCACGGCGTCGGTCAGCATGAAGGTGTGCCAGCCGCTGCGCTTCAGCTCCACCCTCTTCTCCACCAGGTTCCACTTGCTGCTGAGGCCCGGCTCCTGGTAGTACACCTTCACCATCACCTTCCGCCTCGGACGCGCCTCCACATGAGTTGGCAGCAGCTTGAAGTAGAGCCAGAGGGTGGCCTGGGTCACGTGGAGGTTCTGGTTGCCCTCGCTGGAGATGAGGAAGAAGAGGCTGGACTTGGACGTCACCAGGTCATCTGAGGAACAGAAACACATCAGAGGAACTGATTAACAATACAGCACCAATTTAAACGCTGGATTCATCAATGGCTTTTGAGAACATCCTGTTGTAAAAGACTTTGAACAATTTGCCAAATTTTCTTTTTTGTCCAACATCTTTGAGACAAAGCAGCGTGTGAGGGACTGAGCACTGAGGGGAAGAGCTGAAGTGAGACCCCCCCCTCTGTTCAGGGTGGCACGGATCCTGTGGACTCTGACTGGCGGGGGGTTCGGCACAGGGCCACTTGGCCTCGATGTCAGCCAGATATGAGGAGGAGCTGAGGGGGGGCGGGGGGTAAGAGCCCAGCACACAAAGGTTCAAAGGGGGGGGGGGGGGGGGGGGGGGGGGGGGGGTTAAGAGCCCAGCACACAAAGGTTCAAAGACCTTGTGTTGAATGCTGCCTGATTAGATCTGATGAAGCCACATCACAAGAGCTCAGAAGATCCAAGACCCAACAAGCGGGAAAGATAAAGATGTTTCATAAAAACCTTTTGCGTGACGTGAGCTGCTTCTCACCTGCTCAGGTTGAGTCTTAAACACTCTTCTACAGAGAAAAATGACATCTTCATACCAGCGTCAGAGATCAGAGAAGTTCTTTCAGTTCTCTGGTTAAACCTGCAGATACGTAAAGACTCTGAGTCCTGCTGGGCGACTGAGGAACTGTCTCCTCCATCCGTCCAGACCTTCGGACACATGGTCCAGTTTGTGTCACTGGAATCAGACCTGAAAGCTCCTGTCCCCCCATCTCCTCCTGCTTTTCTTTAGTTTTGAAGCACTGGCTGAAGGAGGAGGTGGAGCAGGTAATTGACGGCTGCCAATCATCAGGTCTGAACCTCCTGAACTCTGAGCGAAGCAGATGAGGAGAAATTGAGATCGACAGTGACGAATCACATGTGAGGACACTGAGTCGCGTGGATAAACCTGAGATTTCACGGCTGAGCAGAGGAGAGAGAAGAGCGAGCCTCATTCTACACGCGTCACACACACACACACACACACACACACAGACACACACACACCTACGACAGTGGAACACAAACAGAGCTTCAGTGGAGCTGCAGGTGCAGGTCTGGTGGGTGGTGGGTATCTGTCACCACATGTTCTATCAGACTGTCGAAACACTGACTCGCTCACGTACTTGAAAACCGTCGGGATCAAAAGTGAGAGATAAAAAGGCTGAGATGTGGATAATAATAAAAAAACGACCCGTGGCAGGTGGAGTGGTGGAGTGGTGGAGTGGTGGAGTGGTGGAGTGGTGGAGTGGTGGAGTGGTGGAGTGGCGGGTGAAGAGCCAGTCTTCAGGCTGACAATGAGCTGGAGGAGGAGAGTGAAGTGACGGTTTGAGAGGGAATTCATTTGTCACAGATGAGCAGCTGCTTTGTCTGCGATGGTAATGAGGAGATTCCTCACATGAACTCCAGGAGGAGATAAACGCCAGAGCGAAGACGGCGAGATGACGTCGGCCCGCTTCACAGGAACGTTTCCTGGTATGGCCGACGTTATGGTCAGCACGCCTGCTGACACGAAGCCATGGAGAAGAAAGATGGCAGCGAAGGTCACAAATGTCTCCTGACGAGAATCAGACTAAGCTGCAGCGACAACGAGCCACCCACTTCCTCCCTGATTTCCAAAATAAAAGACTAAATTTAGACTGAAATCGTCTTTGAAGTCCTCAGCCGCCTGTCATGTCAGAGAACAAACCTACTTAAGAAGTTGAGTGGCAGATGTTGGAACATCTGAACGTTGAGCTTCTGAGTTCAAACTGCAGACGACAAATCAATCGTCAATCATGTGACTAAAAAAAACTTCTCAACTCGGGATTCTCCTGAACACATGAGCTTCATCAGAGCTCTGGAGCAGCTGGTCAACAGACCCTCACTGACACTGTCTGTGCTGCAGGACACGCAGCCGTCTGCCACCTGTAGCTTGTACACAACACACAACAAACAACAACGCAAACCAACGTTCTGTTGTTCTCCAAGATGTTTATAAAGATTTGATTGCGGGCAGCAACACGTGAACATTTTCACAGTGAGCGAACAAGCCGGTGCTTTGCCATGGACACGTGACACAGACGTGACGCTGTTTTCATACAGCGTCACGTCTGTGGTTCGAGCTCGCACACAATCACACACATTAACACTCAGTGAATTCTAATGGGCTGCAGGGTTCAGCCCGTCAATCTGCATTCAGGCCGCACAACGGCCGACACAAAAGCTCTGACCTTATACTGAGGGGACTGATTCAACACACACACACACACACACACACACAGACACACACAGAGAGAGACAGGCAGTTAGGAAAACACCAGTAACACACAAAGACAAGATCATGACAGGTACAAAGGTGGAGGACAGGCCCTGGGTTGAGAGGAGCAGCAGTGGGAGCAGATGAGGTGGAGAGCAGATGTTTGTGTAGCAGGCTGCCGACAGGCACACGTGGGTGAAGCAGGTGGCCTCGTTGATCGCTTTTTTGGCGCTGCTCCTTTCAGCGCCTCCTGTGTGTGTAAAGTGTTTCTCTGAGCCTTGATGCGGCGCCATGTCCCCAGTGGCAGCCACTCAGTGCCGGTAACCCGGCCAACTGGCAAACGCGTGGTGGCGAGGTGGAAGGCCTGCAACACAGCGGCCACAGAGAGAAACATCGGAAACTAAAAGGCTCCCAGCAGGGAGCCAACCTCCGCCGACAGCCAGCAAAGCTGATACTTGTGTGAGGCAGAGTTTTCTAGGAAAGTGAACACAACACTGGGGTCAGAGCCAGGAGTCCCAGATGTCCCGCTTTCTCTCCACCACATGAAGGCAGCAGAGGACCTGAAGGCTCCTGCATCAAACCCTGAAGGAGCCAAACGCCTGCGTCTCATCAGGACTTATTCAACAGCCTCCGTCCAACGTCCTGCTCTGTCTACAACAGCTTCACACGACAATCACACACAACACACGACAATCACACGACAATCACACACAACACACGACAAACCCAACGCTGCGGTTGCACTGAGCCACCACTTGACCTTTATGTCACCTGTGTACCCTGGCATCAGCTGATGGATGAGGGCAGTCAGAAAGTCAAATAGACAGTAAGTCAGACAGACAGTCAATCAGACAGTCAGTCAGTCAGTCAGACAGTCAGTCAGACAGTCAGTCAGTCAGACAGTCAATCAGACAGTCAATCAGACAGTCAGTCAGTCAATCAGACAGTCAGTCAGTCAGACAGTCAATCAGACAGTCAGTCAGTCAGTCAGTCAGTCAGACAGTCAGTCAGATAGACAGTCAGTCAGACAGTCAGACAGACAGTCAGACAGTCAGACAGTCAGTCAGTCAGAGAGTCAGTCAGATAGACAGTCAGTCAGTCAATCAGACAGTCTGTCAGACAGTCAGAGAGGCAGACAGTCAGTCAGACAGATAGACAGTCAGTCAGACAGTCAGTCAGACAGTCAGACAGTCAGACAGTCAGACAGTCAGTCAGTCAGTCAGTCAGACAGACAGATAGACAGTCAGTCAGACAGTCAGACAGATAGATAGACAGTCAGTCAGTCAGACAGATAGACAGTCAGACAGTCACTGCCCAGCATCAACAACGCAAGAAGCAGATGCATCAACATCTGTTCAACATCAGCATGTTCTCATGGCAGCTTCTCATTCACTCACACACCTGAACACACACACACATACACACACACACACACACACAGAGGGAACAGAGTGTGTCCTCCATTAACAGCTACACAAAACCACACACATACACACGCACACACACACACACACACACACAGTCTAATGAGACAAGTGTCCTGTTTCCATTTCTCAGCCTGTGTGTGTGTGTGTGTGTGTGTGTGTGTGTGTGTGTGTGTGTTTCTGGATGGAGCTGGTTCGTCTGGACTCAGTGTGTGTGTATTGTGTGTATTGTGTGTATTAAGTGTGTAACAGTGGTTGGATTTGGGGAGATGAGTGAGTGTGAAGTTGTGTACTTGTCCTTCTCTCCATCACGCACCTTTCTCTGCGAAGCTGATGATCTCGGAGCTCTCCTCCAGCACCTCGTTGTTCAGCGGGTGTCCATCCAGGTTGGGGATCTCCACCCGGCCGTCCTCCCGCAGCTTCCCGGCGTGGAGCTTCCGCAGCGCCGTCACCATGGCCGCCTTCGGCAGCGGGTGCGTGATGTTGGGCCTCTCCCGCATCTGCAGCCTGCTCAGGATGTGCCTCTTCACCGCCTCCAGGAAGTCCACGCTCAGCCGGCTCTCCTCCGGCTCCTCCGGCTGAGCGACGCCGCAGGACGGGCACGTATCCCGGGACGCCGCGTGCGCCTCCGTGGCGGTGCCGGGCGCAGCGGTGCAGCGGGCGGAGAGGACGCAAGCCAGGACGAGAGCCAGTGAGAAAAGACAGCTCGTCATCTTCTGTGTGAGGGGGAGAAGAACACGCTGGTCCCGCCTGTGGTTGTCCTCTGGTCATACAGTAAAACGGTGAACAGGTCAAACTCCTCTCAGCGCCGCGCTGTCTCCATGCGTAACGGCGCGCGGGGTTCGGGGTTCGGGGTTCGGGTCAGGGCTGACGCACTCGGCTGCGGGTCGCTACAGCTCGTTTCCCTTCACTGGAGGATCTGTCCATCACATCGGTTCCTCTGGTCCCTGTCAGCTGTCAGTCCGTGTCCAGAGTCCTGATTCCAGAGTCCAGAGTCCAGAGTCCAGAGTCCAGAGTCCAGAGTCCAGCTGCTGTCCGCTCTCCTCAAGCAGAGCGCATCACCGCTCACAGACGCAGACACCTTGTCTCGGGCTCGTGAATCAGCATCAGCTCAGCCGAAAGTCTCCCGTCATCACATTCCACACAGCGAGAAGAGCCGGACCCGAATCCTCACGGAACATTGCTGAACTTCACTCCATCGATTTGTTGGTCCTCAGACCCGCGGAGCTCATCGTCACCATCACCATCAGCCGCACTCTGATGTCCAGGCCAAACTGTGTTTGTTAGTGGTGACGGGTCCCGCGGAGGCGCAGGTCAGGAGCAGCGGAGGTGGAGGTGGAGGTGGAGGTGGAGGTGGAGGAGGTGGAGGTGTGCCGGTGCCACGGAGCACCGAGGAGAGTTTCCATGCTGGCGCCCGAGACTGTGAGCTGCTGCACGGCCAAAACTTTTATATACAGGAGGGTCCGAGTCCGGGGGGCGTGGCCAATGAGAGCGAGCGCGGGGGCGGGGGGGGGNNNNGTTAATAACGATCCCTGAGGAGAAATCATTGAATTATTCCTGAAGGGATTCCTATTCAGTCCCAGATAATATTCCCGCAGTGACACGGATAAAGAGACAGAAGGACACTGCTCCCTCACTCACACACTGTGTCGGAATGAAATCATCACACGTTTATATTTTTACACTGCTACACGCTGTCTCATTTCAATAGAACTTTATTGACACTTAATGTCTCAGCACCTGAAGTGAAGACACTTCAATTAAACCTCAATCAGTGGGTTTTTCACTCACTTCATCCTCTGTGTGTCAGTCTAATGCAGCCCTTGGACAAAAGTATGTGGACAGCCCAGCATTCCTCTTGTGCACAGTTGTTGAATTCTTATTTGTGTAATTCATGTGTCGCAGCAGCTGCTAGAACATAAACAAACATCCACATATGCAAATAGCCTGAGGCCTTCCAGTCAAATTCAGCACCGTCCACTAACCCGCCGGACGTCCCCAACGACAGCATTTGTTAATAAAAACTCCAAAACAAATCAGACCTACACAGCAGCAGCAGCCTCTGACCTTTGACCTGTCAGCTGCTGATATGATGAAGTGTGGAAACAGGTCAGATCTGTGCTAGACAAATGAATAACGTGCCCAGTGTCGCTCAGTAGTTCCCATAGTAACCGTGTTAGTCTGTACGTATGTCAGCAAAACCATGACACAAGTTCAAGACCGTCTCAGCAGCACTGAAAAGGGTAATGAAGCAGCGCCATCTTGAGTACAAATAGGAGAATTACATGGCTTTTCTTTTTTTCGAGCTGGAGATTTTCTTTGTTTTGGCTGTAGAATGGTCAAAGTGCAATTCATTCGTTTTTTTGTTTACCCCGTTTCCCAGGACAACATCAGCGTCCAATAGTGACATGTTCTTTGATATTACTCTGTGTTCTGGCTGTCTAATAACAGTTTAAAGGGCAAATACAACCAACAGAATTGGTTTTGGAGTTTTTAATAAGACAGGAACTTTGAAGTGTCATCCAAAACTATTGACATGTGCAAAGTGAAATTTGAACTAATATACATCTCTCTGCATGTGCTTTGCCTTACAGTTTGGAATTTGTGGGCCTGTTTTTGTTTTGATTATTTCAGGCGTCTTGTTTTGTAGTCCTGGTGGGGGGGGGGGGGGGCGGTGGGGGGGGGGGGGGGGCAGTGTTGTCATCATGGAGGCTAGACTGTGGAGATGTGTTATTGCCACTGGTTCCAGAATTGCATCTGGATTTCTCTCTGCATTGAGATGACCTCCAATCATGACAAGATGTTGCCCCACAGCAGTGTGTGTGTGTGTGTGTGTGTGTGTGTGTGTGTGTGTGTGTGTGTGTGTGTGTGTGTGTTGTATGTATATATTTATACACAGTACGGTAGCTCCATGTGTGTCCACGGTATTTAGAAGTACATCAATGTCAAACTATCATCAATATTATAAAAGTTTTATATAACAACAACAGCGTTATCATTGCTGTTATTAACAGTAATTTATAGTATAATAATGATGATGATGTCACACAGAGCGAGTGGATCGGAATGGTTTGATTCAGCTAGGGGGGAAAAAAGGTTGCACTTTATAAATGAAAAATTAATAATAATAATAATAATAATAATTAATGTTTTAATAAATTCATTTGATTTGAATACGTAAATTGACGTATAAATAAGAGGAATTCCGTGACATCATATCCTGTTCGTGTCGTGGTCTTTCCTGAGAGGAG
Source organism: Trinectes maculatus (assembly GCA_016785345.1). NCBI lineage: Eukaryota > Metazoa > Chordata > Actinopteri > Pleuronectiformes > Achiridae > Trinectes > Trinectes maculatus. Next base: position 51,876 of record JAFBJQ010039972.1, read on the forward strand.
GCAGTAGGCCGGATGTATCACTCTGTCATATTTCCGGGTTGCTCATTCCGCTGCAGACCGCCTAGTGGTGGCGGGTCGTTATGACGTAGAGACGCGGGGGTGGACGCTGGCGCAGCAGAGTGACGTCTCGCCTCGCGCAGAGACGATCTTCGGCAGAGTGCGGTCAGGGTGGGGCAGCGTCTCCTGGTCAACTTATCAAAGTTCAGTCGCTTTATGGCGGAAGTGACGGCGGCGGCGCAGAGACGTTAGCGGGTGAGTTAGCGGACTGTTTGTGCGCAATGGAAACGCGCAGTGTGCGCTGACTGCTGTTTGTGTGTCTCAGAGAAGAGAGTGTTTCTCTGTCGCTGCTACACTGGCTAGCTATCGGCGGGCTGACTGACAGCTCGGCCGGCCAATGAGAGCGAGGCTTGCTCACGGCCTCGTCCAATCAGAGGCGTTGTTTAGGCCGAAGGCAGGAACTGAAGGAGTTGATCTGTCAGCTCTGGACTCCGAGGACAGACTGCGACCTCTGTTAGTGACCCCAGACAGGTCAACCGGAGAGGTCACCGAGCCCGGTCACCGGCTGAGGATGATGAGTAGATCACAGCTGTCAATAAACCGATCGATCGATCGTTCAGTCTGAAACAGGAATCAACACACGACGTACACACAGTGTTTTTCTTCGTCTCACTCTCAATCATCATGATCAATAATAATCTGTAACGACCGAGTCATGTTTGTGTGTCACTGTGTCACTGTAAGTGTGTTGATGTGTGTACACACAGATTGACATTGTTCAGTCTCACACACCAGGTCACAGCAGTCTTTGGTCTCCAGCAGCCACGCACAGCTCGGGCCTGCTGGCCTGAGGTGGACCACAGCCATGGCCTCTGGGAAGAACAAGAACCAGAGCTCTCTGGCTCTCCATAAGGTGATCATGGTGGGTAGCGGCGGCGTGGGGAAGTCCGCCCTCACCCTGCAGTTCATGTACGACGAGGTGAGTCTTGAGGACTGCCCCATTCCCGGGAACGCTCTTCCTCCCGTGTCCTGTCAGCTAACCGTGATCCATGTGCTGACAGTTTGTAGAGGACTACGAGCCCACTAAGGCCGACAGCTACAGGAAGAAGGTGGTCCTGGATGGAGAGGATGTGCAGATCGACATCCTGGACACAGCGGGTCAGGAGGACTACGCCGCCATCAGGGACAACTACTTCCGTAGTGGAGAGGGCTTCCTGCTGGTCTTCTCCATCACAGAGCACGAGTCCTTCACGGCCACGTCTGAGTTCAGGTCTGAGTTCAGCCATGATCTGGGCTCTACCATTATGAGTCTCTTACGGGGGTGTTCTTCATCAGTGCTCTGCTCAGTGAGTGAGTGTGTGTGTGTGTGTGTGTGTGTGTCTCAGGGAGCAGATCTTGCGGGTGAAGGAGGAGGAGATCATCCCTCTGCTCCTGGTGGGGAACAAGTCTGACCTGGAGGAGCGGCGGCAGGTGTCAGCCAGCGAGGCCACAGTGAGGGCGAGTGAGTGGGGGGTTCAGTACGTGGAGACGTCGGCGAAGACCAGAGCCAACGTTGACAAGGTACAACACAGTGTACACAAGGCGACGTTACTTCTCAGTGACATCACTGTGACATCACTGTGACATCACTGTGACATCACCTCAGATCCACCTGATTATCCGACAGTATGAGATGGGAAATCTGGACGTTTCGTACACAGATTGTTGTTCACTGTGTTGTGTGATGTTTGTCTGCCTGTGATTATGAAGCTTCACTAGGCCTCTGTCTGACAGAGGCTGCAGTGTGTCAGGTCTCTCGCCACAGAACTTGCCTGTGGTTCTCCTGAGGTCGGTCTCTGTAAAAAAAAAAAAGAAAAAGAAAGAAAGAGAAAAGGTTGAGTCAGAACAGTTACAACAGACTCTAGACATCAGTCGCTGTGGTTCCTGCCTCGGTGCAGGTTGGTCCTTAAAACGCTTGGATGTGTTTGCACACGTTGTCTGCTTGGTTCCTTCTGCCTGGAGGGAATGTTCACGTGTGGTTTCATGACTTCTCTGCCTTCTTCTCTTCCACCTCCCAGGTGTTCTTTGACCTCATGCACGAGGTTCGCAAGAAGAAAATGTCCGAGAGCAAAGACAAAAATGGACCAAGCGGCAAGAAGAAGAAGAAGCGCTGCTGCATCCTTTAACCTGAAGGTGACAAAGTGCCAAAATAAAAAGGAATACACTGCCAGACAGCTGCACTCTTCATACTGCTCCGCTCATTCTTTCCCTCCCTGGAAACCTATTTATCTCCAAACAAAACTGGTGCCACTTCCACAAGACTGATGTGTGTGTGTTTGGGTTTTTCTCTGATCCTCTTATTCTGACCAGTAAATCTGCTCTGTGTGGCCACAAGTATGTGGACGTGTGTGATATTTAAACATGTGACTGTTAGCCCCCCCGCCCCCGACAAATGTCAACATTTGTCAAATGTCAAACAAACATCAACACTAAAACACTGATGCAACATTTGACCCTCTCAAGCTTGGACACACAACATTTCAGCTGAAAGATGGTAAAACTAAAGAAGGAAATTATGACGTGCCTTTATTTATCCCACAGTCAACAGTCGGAGGAGCAGTGTCCACATTCTAATGGCCAGTCAGTGCAGAACCGTAAAGCTCAACACAACACAAACAACACAGTGTGTTTTTATAACCTGTACTATCCAGACTGGGTCAGTCAGAAAGACTGTTGTGCCTTTAATTGTCTTGTGGTTTGACAATGCATCACTTTTTGTCGTGGTGGTTGTTGTACGTTGTGTGTACATTGTGTGTACATTGTGCGTACATTCTCCTCTGACCTGCGCTCTTCCCCAAAAGCCAAAAACATTTTTTTCAACATAGTGTTTTTTCCTTCATTTTGCACCTTTTCACACATTCCTCAAATATAACAACACTTCAAACACTCCTTTTGTATAAAACTTTATTGTCCACCTCCCACGAACACAAGTTTAAACCTACTATTTAAATCACGTGTATTTATGATGCCTGTGGTTTGAAGGGACTCTTGAGTGTTTGTGTTGTGTGTGACGACATCACACCCATTTGATATTAAAAAATATTAATCACCAGTGTCTTGTTTTCAAAATTTATTTTTTTTAAAGATATTTTGGGATTTTGAGTATTTATTAGGCAGGACGTGAGGCAGACAGTGAGAGAGGGCTGCCGCAAGGACAGTATCATCTGTTGTGTTTTACAGATGTTGCATGTTTGTTCATTGTTGCAAATACTGTTTCTATTTTGTTAGACATATTAAGGCCCTTTATTTTGAAATAGTACCGGAAGCTGACATATGCCAACCCGGTAGTTGTTCCGTGACGGCTTGTGTGCTACTGCTAAAACATTCCGGGTTCAGCTTCAGGTTCAGCGAACATTAGGGGATGATTTTCTGATTAAATCTTCATATTACGGGAAGGTACGGATTTATTTTTATTTTTTATTGTTTGTTTTTTATGCTGACTACTTGAAAAACGAGTAAACGTCAGGTTTTTCAACCTGACGGTGCGAAATGAAATGCTAACGTGTTAGCATGTAACTCAACACGTTCTTTTAAAGTGATTTAATTACAAAAAGTCTGGTTGAATTTTTCCGCTTCATTTCTTTCGCTGTATTAAATCGAATATCGACATATCTGAACGTTTGATGAACTAAAAGATGATGAAACGCGCTTCACTTTAAACTTGATGAATTGTAAATGTGACTTTGTTTCAGTGTCCATATAAACGACACAGATGAAATGTTTGTAGGAGCCATATTGACCATGTCGACAGGTTTCCTTTGAAGATGACATGTTCCTGTGAAGTGGCTTTAATAATGCTTTCATGGTTGACACTATTTCGTTAGTGGAGGTGATTTAGTGGATGTGAAAATTGAATTGAACAAACGTTGCCGCTACAAAGTTTAATGTTCAACTTAATTGACATAAAAAAAAGACCCAGCTAAGTCTTTAAAATTCACAATTTAATGTTTAAATATTGGAAGAAATGTTTGTGTTGAGTTTTTTTATTTAGCAGACATTGTTTGTGGAACTCTTGAACGCTGTCCCAGCAGTGATTCCAGAGTTTCATGTTAAACTAATAAATGAACTAGTTCAATGACAAATGTCAGCGATGCAGTAAATCACACGAGACATCGGCTCAGCTGACGAATTGATTGAATAGTTTTATTGATTTTTATTTGCGCCTGATCAGTGAGCATGTTTGATAACATCAGTTCTTGTCTGTTCTCAGGTGTTAACAGCTGCTGAAACAGCTGAGCATCATGGCTCACATAACCATCAACCAGTATCTGCAGCAGGTAGCCTCTGACCTCTGCTCTTTTACTCCTCTGTGGAGGAAACGCGTTCATTCATCTTTGTCGGTGTTTTCCTCCTGCAGGTTTACGAGGCCATCGACAACCATGAGGGTTCCTTCTGTGCTGAGCTTCTCTCATTCAAACATCCTCATGTCGCCAACCCGCGGCTCCAGGTTAGGCTCCACCCACTCAGGTATACAAAGTGTTGCTAGGACATGGCCTCACTTCTCTCTCTCTCTCGCTCTCTCTCTGTGTTTACAGCTGGCCAGTCCAGAAGACAAGTGTCAGCAGGTTCTGGAGCCGCCGTACGATGAGATGGTTGCAGCTCATCTCAGGTAGGGCCGACAGTGTATTGTATCATCAGTGTATTGATTATTTATTGACTCAGACTTTAATTTGATTTATCATACTGGCTGTATTGTTACATTAAGTTACTGTGTGTGTGTATGTGTGTGTGTGTGACAGGTGTACCTATGCGGTGGCCAATCATGACTTTGTTGAAGCCTACAAGTTTCAGACACTTGTTGTTCAATATCCTTCATGTTGTCAAGACAAACATAAACATCAAACAGATGCCAATAATCAATCAGTCCTTCTCTTTAACCTGTCACATCCTTCCTAAGAGCCTTCCAGTCCCATAAAGAGGAGAACTGGTGAGTTTTACTTTAAAGGTCTCATCTTAACACTGCGATGAACACGGTGACAGTAAACGCAGCTTCATTGATCACGGTGTGTTTGTGCTCTCAGGGCTCTGCCGGTGATGTTTGCTGTCACTCTGGATCTCAGGATATTCGCCAACAACGTGAGAAATGTTTCATGTTTCAACTCTAAACTGAAATATATGAAAACTCCTGACTTGCTGCTGCTCCCTCCTTGATCATATTGATTAAAACTGATCAGTTCTATAAGGAAATTGAGTCATGTCAGAAGAAGAGCATCAGATGTGATTGATATTCATGGAAGACCATTGAACATGTGTATTTAACTCTGTGTGTGTTTTTGTGTGTGTGCGTGCGTGCGTGTCCCTGCATGTCTGCACAGGCGGAGCAGCAGCTGCAGAAGAAGAGTAAAGGTCAACCTGGTGAGATGTTAGAGAAAGCAGCAGAGCAGCTGATGAGCTGCTTCAGAGTGTGCGCCAGTGACAAGTCAGTACAAGGCACACACACACACACACACACACACATACAAATCGTGTCATCAGTGTCAGCTGATGTGTTGTTTGTCTTTTAGTCGAGCAGGAATCGAGGATTCTAAAAAATGGGGGATGATGTTTCTGAGCAACCAACTCTTCAAGATCTACTTCAAGGTCTGAACTGACTGTGATTATTGTTTGTTGACTTATTAATAAGATGCTGTGAAGGTCGGCCGTGAGAACATTCACTCTATGATTATAGAAATTGCAGAAAAACAAAATAAAATGTTGCCTCTGCAGATCAATAAGTTGCACCTGTGTAAGCCTCTGATCAGAGCCATCGACAGCTCCAACTTGAAAAACGACTACAGTCCAGCTCAGAAAGTCACCTACAAATACTACGTGGGCCGCAAAGCCATGTTCGACAGCGACTTCAAACTAGGTGACTGTTCACTCAAGTGGTAATACTGTAGTACTACAGAGAACAGTACTGCAGAAGAACCACAGTACTGTTATTTGAGCAGTGAACATAAAGTAAAAGCGGGTTGTGTCTCTGCAGCGGAGGAGTTTCTGTCCTACGCCTTCCACCACTGTCATCGGTCCAGTCAGAAGAACAAAAGGATGATTCTCATCTACCTGCTGCCTGTCAAGATGCTGCTGGTCAGAACTTAGTTCTCAAACGGTTCACATTCCTACACTCAACACACTAAACTGGACAAAATGAGTTGACACTGGTTTAGGTGCAGATGAAATCTGGTTTGACTCCTGGTTGTCTCTGGTGGTTCAGGGTCATATGCCGACTCATCAGCTCCTGAGGAAATACGACCTGATGCAGTTTGCCGACGTCACCAAAGGTGTCAGGTGAGCATAGGTTTTTCACTCAGGCAGGAAGTGACATCATACTGTCATGTGATCTGTCAGGTGACCCGTGTCTTTGTTTGTCAGCGAGGGGAACCTGCTGCTGCTGAATGAAGCTTTGTCCAAACACGAGACCTTCTTCATCCGCTGTGGGATTTTCCTCATCCTGGAGAAGCTTAAGATCATCACCTACAGGAACCTCTTTAAGAAAGTGTGAGTGAGACTCTATCTGACCTCTGACCCTAGACTCAGTGTTCTTACTGTTTGGTTCACTGGTTTATTTGTTTTGATGTTGTGATGCTGGCCTACACGCGTGTTCCCCGCGTCTCCCTGGGTGAGACGTCAGTTTCATCCCTGAGCTCCGTCTGCAGGTATCTGCTGCTGAGGACTCACCAGCTGCCTCTGGACGCCTTCCTGGTGGCCCTGAGGATGATGCAGGTGGAGGACGTGGATATCGACGAGGTGCAGTGTAACCTGGCCAACCTCATCTACATGGTGAGGACACACACTATCACACACATGGATGCAGTTTCCCACAGAGAGTCAGAGAGTCAGTGGACAAACACTTGAATCTTTTCTTATTCTTTCTGTTTCCTGTCAGGGTCACATCAAAGGTTACATCTCCCATCAGCACCAGAAGCTTGTAGTCAGTAAACAGAATCCATTCCCTTCTCTCTCCTCAGTCTCTTAGAATGCGTATCCCACAATCCTCTCTGGCTGTGATGCTTCACATTCAGTATGTCCTTTTTTTTATTTTGTGCTGTAAGTTGTTGAATAAAACAGATGCTGTTTTGTATAGCGTGTCTTTGATTGATTTTTAGTACCAGTCTTTGTTTTACTGATACAAACCTGTCTCTTCATTCGACTCTTTTTTTTTCAGTTTTTCAATGCATTTATTCAGAAATGAAATGTAACATGTTTTAGATTAAACGTTATTACTGTTATTGTCACAACAAAGCATTAATATGTTTAGTCCTGCTTCTCCTGCTGTTACCACTAGGTATCACCAGGTGTCACCAGAAAAACAGGACCGACATCAAACAGAGTCACTTTCAACAGCCAAATCTCAGATCTCGTCTCGAAGCATCTGACAAGTAGCGAGAACGTCCTTTGTAAAACTGAAACAAACTGAAAAACACATGAAAAACAGTTTGTTTCCTTCTTGAAACAGTTTTAAAGGTCGCTGTTGTTAGCGAGACTCTGGGAACTGGCTGACTTGGTGCGTCATGCGACCTTCAGACGCCTCCAGTCTCGGCCTGATCCAGGTCAGATAGCGAGAAAGTTTAGTGAACACCAGGCCGCCGCCATCACAACCTGCAGCCTGCGAGATCAGCAGTCCAGTTAGAAACGCTGTCCCCTGCTCCGCTGTGGCGATGGGTGATCCCGGCAACAGGGTGCTACATCTGCTGCCACTGACCTCTGACCTCAGGCCAATGTGAGGTGCAGAGGGGGTCTCATTGTCCATCTTAGAACTGCTGCTGTTTAGATCGTCTGCTCTATGTGGTGTCCCCAGGGCTCCACTGTGACTGCGCTGGGACTGACTGCGGCTGCTGTTTATGTTTCCTTCCAGTCTTCTGTGTGCTCCATTTTGAGTCCCCAAAGGTCCATCCGCTCTCTGTATTCCATGATGGTGTCTGGGGGGTCCACTCTGCCTCCTCTGGGGCTCTTTTTGGTTGACTGGAGGGCCACTTGGTTTCCCCTGAGCTTCATGTTGATGTCCTGGATGTCTATTTGGGCTCCTCTGGACACCATTCTGCCTCCCTGTTGCTCTGTTTTGCCTCCTTGTGCAGAACATTTTGTTGCTGAGTGGATGTGAGACATTCAGCTCCCTGCGACACTCATCGAGCATCATGTAGACCAGGTCCTGGTTCCGCCTGCTTCCCCTCTGCCACTCTATGACACCATACCTCCCAGAATGCATCAGGATGTTCTCGCTGAAGTCCTTGGTGGGAAGACAGAGGTGGATGAGGTTGGGGCCAAAGTGCAGGGGGTCAGCCAGTGCAACAAGGGCAAGGTCGTTGTCATAGTGATCAGTGCGGAAACGGTTATGGATGTACAGGGCCTGGACAGGGACCAGCATCATGTTGCCTAGACGACCAGAGACAAGACATCAAAACAATAATATCTGTTTTAAGTCCATGAAAGTAGAGTAAAAGATCTCAGATCTCTTTCTTCATGAGAAACATGCTGGAGTTAATGACCTGATTCATGAACAGTGGACATTTTAAACTGTGCAGATGTGTTTTTCCTCAGTCGTTCTCCAGCGTTTACCTGGACGCACGAAGAAGCTGAAGGGTTGGAAGTTGTAGCCGGAGTTCGAGAGGAGGCAGCGGGCGGCGGTCAGGACGGTGCGGTGCCCCAGCACCACACCCCCACACAACTCCACCCCCCGTCTGTCCACCAGGGACACCTGACAAGAGAAGACAAACACACAGCAGGAGCTACGTGTACACAGCTGCAAAGGTGCACGCACACACACACACACACACACACACACACACACACACACACTGTATTAATAACTTGGTGACCTCATACCTGGCTGTGAATCTTACCTGCCACGGACAGTTTCCATGGCGACACATAGTTGTGGTTGTGTTGAAGTTGTCAGGAAGTCTTCCACAGGGAAAATCCACTGAGGACACAAAGACATCGTCACTTCACCAGTTTGAACTGGTCTGCTAAGTGTGCTGTGGGTGCACGGGGTCAGGGGTCAGGGGTCAGACCTTCAGGCAGACAGCTCCGTTTGTCCGTGTGTAGTTGGAATCCTGACATGCAGGAGCAGGTGAAGGAGTAGTAGGACGCGGTGCACAGCTGGTGACAAGCTGTCGGACCTTCAGTAGGACACTCTACCATCTCTGTCGAACACAGACAACTGAACGTGTCAGAGGCTAACAATTAGCATCACCTGTTACCATGGATACAACACACGCAAAACCAGTGAATGAGTAAACTGATGCCACAGCACTGAAAGCGTCATCAACCCTTGAAGGTTTTCGTTTAGGTCTCGTAGACCACACCTGGACAGTTTCAGTGTGGGTGCAGTTTTACCTGGTTTGGTGGTTTGAGGAGAGGAAGGCGGCCATCGTCCTCCCAGTTCACCATATTCACAGACTGATCCAAAGTGTGGGGGGGTGCAGGAGCACTGGAACCCCCCCATTTTGTCGGTGCAGTTCCCTCCATGGAGGCAGGGGTTGGGCTCACACTGGTTCCCGTCTGGTGATTGAACACGCAGTAAAATGAACAGTAAAGACAAACCACAGCTGCATAAGTCCCAGTCATATCAAATCCCATCAGTCACATTAACTCATTAAATCCCCGTATTGTCACTGGAGCACGAATCATTATTTTGTTCAGTCAGACTTTTAATTTATCTCATTTAAAAAGATGATTGATCGTCATGATGATGAATATATATGATGACATCAAATGATTCTGTTCATTTCTCAACGTTTTGTCCGATAGTTTGTCATTGTAATTGGTAGATTTTCTATGATATTTATTTATTCAAACTGACCGTAGTAAATGGTCCAGAAGGCGACCTGTCAACACCAAACACAAGTTAAACACACAGACTCAGTTCAAGTCAAACTGCTGTGAAAGGAAAGTGAAGTGTCGTTTAGATTCATTATATTATTATTATTATTCTATAAGATTCAGTCAGCAGCAACACACCGTCTTGTCGTGATCTTCAAAGTACTCCCGCGCCTCCTCAAAGTTGCACAGCTCTTCATAACACTCCCTCTCCAGGTTCCCCTGCAGAAGCTCCTCCAGCAGGAACATGTTGGCCCGTTTGGCCCTCAGGAACACACTGTGGGCCTGTGGAGCCTGAAACACTGCACACAAACACACAGCGCCCACACCGCCATTCATCATATTTCTAATCATCGTATTCATGACATGCGAAGCTTTGGTTAGTCAGTGTTACTAATGCAGCAGGAGGGTTATGGTAGATTAGAATGATAATTGTGCAGAAGTTGTAAATATTAGGCGTGGTTTTACATATGAATGATGACAGTGGCATTATTCCATTACTTTAATGAGTGCAAATATATCCACATAAAATATAATTTAGTAATTTAGTAATATAATTTAGTTTTAGTTATCCATACACAGTAATATATACACTTAAAATCTGATCAGTGCTATTAAATTAGATTTAATTTACTCTAATAATTAAAAATCTTGCTTATTAAGGTTAAATATAATAGCTCATGATTGTATAATTTATGATAATGTCAATATTTAGAGCTTAACTGTCAATTCTGTTAAACTAAATCGCACGTAAAATGAATCCAGTATCATGACGACAGAGTGCAGTGGCACTGACAGCAGTCAACACTGATGGGAACCGTGGCACAAAGAGACCTCCATACATTTGCAGTTTAACACGAAACATTTGAAAGTTTTGTAACTCGACAAATCATCACATCATACAAACACTTTCCTCGACAGGTAAACAATGCAGACGGTCAGGGGTCAGGGGTCAGAGCTCTTACCTTCTCCTTGGCTGAGGACATGAAGGAAGCAGACAAATAAGTAAAAAAGTCGAACAGACACTCGACAGCAAGCCGACATGATGCTGACCACCATGACACTGATATTACACACACACACACACACACACACACACACACACACACACACACACACACAGACCAGTGAGTCATAATTTTAGAGGCATCATGGGAGATTTGTCTTAAATCCTAGTCGTCATCTGTTACGGTCATTAGAAGAACATTGAGTAAGTGTTTGATATTCGATAAAAATATGAAAAGTTTCCATTATTGATGAAACGTTAAACTGACTTCAGTCGTTTTCCAGCTTTAGTTTAGTGCTGTGTTTGTGCGCATGTTGGCTTTGGACCTGTTTGAAAAGGTTTGTGGTAAACAGTGTGTTCCTGCGTGGACTCTGGACTGTTCCCTCCTCCGTCCTCAAAGCACGTCCTCAAACAAGCAGCAGTTTTGACCTCTGAAATGTCAATATGAGCAACATTTGTTTGAGGTCAACAAGCAGCATTTCACCACCAGGATTAATAATTTAAATGATAAACAGAACATAGTCCAGGGATTCAATAATTCAGCATGTTACACTGACACCAACATTTCCATTGGTCTGTTCTTCAATATAATGGAAAATATGAAAAAAATCCATAGTGCCATCTTCAAATTAACTTGAGAACTAAACAAACATTAACAAATATTATATCACCTGTTTTCTTTATTTAACATTTCTGTAGAAACTCAATGATTCAGATGAGTATTATTGTTATTATTATTATTATTATTCTTCAAACCAGCCTTCAAAAGCTAATTTTTGAAAAAGACTCATTAAAACAGATGTTTTGTTTATTCAAGTTTTAATATATTTTTTTGTTAGTTTTCAGTTTAAGCTGCTCCGAACTGCTCGGACATTTTATCTTTAAATACTTGTGAAGGATTAGCGAATCGCTGAATCGAAGGGGTCTCCACCAGTCGTGTTTGTACATTTAGATTCGTGACAAACAGCCGACAGACTGATTGTTAAACACGGAGAAACATTTGCTTTTATTGTGTACAAGTGAAATGATCATATACTTATTTTCATGTTTCCTGGGACCTGAATGTAATTACTGACTGTGACATGTTAACAGGTGACTGGGTAAAGGACAAAGTGTGTATGGTCCCCGCTTGGTGATGATGACTCCACAGGACACATCTTACAGCTGAAGCCTCCTGATGGGGACCTGGTGTCTCCTCTGCCTGCTGCCAGTCTTTTCTTGGGGAACTAGTTTCTCGATGCCGTCCCGGATCCAGCGGATGTACTTGGACACCTGGGTGTAGATGCCGTATTTCCCTTTGCGCGCACAGCCTTCCCCCCAGCTAACGATGCCGGTGACGAAGTAGGTGTCCCTGTACCTGGTGACGTGTGGTCCGCCGCTGTCTCCCTGACACGCGTCTTTGGGTGCGGAGTGGTAACCGGCGCAGAACATGCGCTGGGAAATGCGGAACTGCGTGGATTCGATGCAGGTGTGTCGGTCCACATAAGGAACAGTGAGGCGCTGCAGGATGGTGGAGGCCTGCCGACCCTCACCCAGACGACCGAAACCACTGACCAGACCATCAGGCTGCCGCATCAGCACCTGCTCCACACAACCCAACAACCCAACACAACCTGTAAGTATCACAACTCGCTCTCTATCACAACAATGAGACAAAATCAATGAGAGGGGCGTGTCCCTCTGATTCAGCCTTCCCACTGTACACACACAGGATTTGTATCAATCACAAACTTTACATACATTGACGACAAACATGTTCCAAACAAAATCACCTTTTCAGCAAAGTCCTGCTCAGGTAAACAGGCAGGCAGGATGAACCTGGAGAACTTGATGGGCTTGGTTAACTTGATGAGTGCGATGTCGTTGTGGTAGGTTTCTGATTTGTATTTATAGTGAGTGACGATAGCTTCCACATTGTGTGTAGCTTCGTTGCCGTCATCCACCAAAGTGTCAAACTCACCTTGAGGGCAGGAAAAAAAAAAGTGGTTACATGCAGTTTGTCATATGTAGTGAAGAAATGCAAAATAACTCACAATAGAATTAAATAGTTCTACAAATCAGACATGATGTCATATTTACAAGTAAAAGGTGGATATGTGTCACAACAGTCAGTTGTCTCATATTAGTATTATTATTATTAGTCATCCAGTTGGTGATTGGTTAGTCAGACCTACCAAGCTTAATGTAGATGTAGCGTGATTGGTTCATACAATGGGCAGCAGTCAGGATGATGTATTCGTTGAGGATGGTTCCTCCACAGAACCCAACGTCATCCTCATTCAGGAGAAGAGCCTGAACACACACAAAGATGTTCATGTGAGAACCCCGCTGCACACAGACTTTTTGTGGAGAAATAATAATGGATTCCATGTTGTACACCCATGTTTCTATGCAAACACAGTCGTGGACATGAGTTAGATATAGACACTCCCTGGTATGTTGCCATGACTGGTGTCTTTACGTTGTTCCCTGTATTCTCACAGTAACTAAAGAGTCAGTATCTGGTAGGTAGAGTCTGATGTTTCTTTTGTTGCCTGTTACCTGCCATGGACACTCTCCTGGTGGACAATCCTCTCCATTGACAATACGGGTCATTTTTGCCATTTCAGAGTTGACCTTCTCTTCATAAACTATTTGTTCTTGTTCGACTTGACTGTGGTTGCTGTTGTCAGGAAGCGAGGTCTCAGACATCAGCTTGGTCGAGTTGATGTTCAGGCCAGTCGAGTTTAATCCGGTCGAGTTTCCCTCTGTTACGTTCTGTCGCACGTATCTGAAAACCGTCCTGGTGGCTGTGGTGATAATGGTGCCACACTTGAAGGGCTCTGCGAGAGTTCATATGAGGTAAAGAGGTCAGGGTTGAAAAGCTGAAAAGACCACTCACTGATCATTGTTTAGATTCTGGAAGTACAGTTATCCACTGAAAACATGTGCTGTCACATCCCACAGTCACAAAGACACGAGAAACATGACACTCTCCTAAACCAGAACAAACAAAACCACCATCTGGACTCTTACGGTTTGAGATGCAGGATTTATAATCCGATGCCAGGAAATATCCATCAGCACAGGAGCAATGCACCGTTCCTTGGATCACGTTGCAGAAATGTTCACAGCCGCCATTTTTGGACTCGCAGAGCTCAGGAATCACTACAGAGACAGAGGTGTTAGGTGTTAGGTCTCTGTCCAGACAAGACCACCGGTATTTACATGTCTGGGTGGGTTAGGGTCAGAATACAACAAATGACGTTTTCCAAGCGCCAGTGCCAGCACATTTGTAAAATCTGCTGCCTAGCACAGCACAGTCAGGTTTGGCAAAGATTGCGGGTATTCGAAGCAAACACCCGTGGTGGGTCTGTGCAACCGAGATCACTGAAAACTCTGTCTTTCATTGGCACAGGATGTCAAACCTGAGAAAGCTCGACCCACTGCATTGTTCCATTATCCGGTAGCAGGTGGTTTGTCTCTGTTGCGTAGCTTTGTCCAAAATGACAATTTCTTTACCGATCTCACAGCTGATGCCCTGGTAGCCCGGCTGGCAGTAGCAGACGTATTGGCCGATCCCGTCTTTGCAATGTCCTCCGTGGGCGCAGGGCATCGACTCGCACGCGTCACCGTCTGATGGACAAAAAAAGCTGATGTCACCGACTCATCTAGTCATCTAGTGGTGAATGATGGTACTGCGGTCTCTGTTTGTCTCATAGATCAGCTAGTTTAGCTTGTTGCAGAAAAGTTGAGGGTTTCTATTTTCTCATTTCTATGTGACACCTGGTTGCACATTTTTAATTGTGCTGAAATTCATTCTGACGACACAGAAAACGTTCTTACCGATGTACTTGTTCCAGAATTCATTCTGTAAATGAAAGAAACAGAAAGAAACAGTTTCAAACAATGTAAATAAACAGGATAATAATAATAATCAGTACATCTCAGGGAAAGAAGGTTCATACAGTTTTGGCAGCATCTTCAAAGATCTCTCGCGCCTCCTCCCAGCTGCAGCGCTCCTCCACACACTCTCTCTCCATGCTGCCTTGCTTAAGCTCCTCGAAGAAGCTGTTGGCTCGTCTCCGACGCGTCAGAATCTGACTGGCTGCCTTGTTTTCCAAGAAGACTGGTGGGAAACGAGAAATGTGGAAGGACAACAACAAATTCAATGTTTCCACCCTGATTTTCTCCAGAGTTTCAATGTTTAGTCAATTACTGACTCGACCAATTGCATGGAGTGATTTCTTTTCTGGTGTCACCTTCTCAGGTGTGATGATGCGTTTCCTTGAGGGACCTGAGTGTAAACATTACGTTTTGAATTTTGAAAGATCAGGCCCAACCATTTGTTTGTCCAGTGAGATGTGTTCGAGGTTGATGGGAGAGCTGTCGATCACCACAATAACATCATGTTCCCTGATTCCATGAGCAGGACAGCGTGTTGCCATCACACACAACATACTCAATAAGCAACACAAGACTGGGTCACAGGTCACCCGCCAGCTGCCAATCAACACATCCCCCCCACCCCTCCACCCTGTAAGCGCCTCTTCTCTGCTTTAACTCCAGATTGTCTGTTTTGTTTCTGAAAGTTTGGCTTTTTGCAGACGTACCATGAGCGGTGGCCAAGTGGAGCAACAGGAGCCCCAGGGACAGCCGGTGAAACCACGACATGGCCCAGGATGGTGGTGATGATGAGCTTGTCTGGAAAAAGCTCAGCGTGGTGAGTGGAGGAAATGAAGTCTGAATGTGGACAGGAGGGTGGTAGAGAGGGCGTTGACCCGTACGGAGGGAGAGAGAGAGAAGGGGGGTGAAGGGGTGTTGACTCGTTTAAACCAGCCCGGTCACAGTGGGTGGAGCTTATCTGAAGCTGTGGAAGAAACAGAACAGAACCAGTCAGCGAGCTTCACATTTGTGTTGAAATCCTCAGTGTTTTGATTGTTAAACTTCTTCTCTGTTATAAAACATCAGCCATCATCACTTTCATCCGTTCAACCTAAAGTAAACACATGCACATCGTCTTGTTGTGAGGGAGGAAATGATTTCCGGGTTGTTGCCTAATGACTTGTGACGGAGGCGGCGTGCTGCTGGGAGATGATCAGATCAGCAGGACACACGTACAGTAAATAAGGTTCAGAAACTCTGACTCATCATCTGCGTGGCTCAGATGTTGAGGGCTGAACTTGAACAACACTGTTCACCGATCAGTATTTACACTGATCACTGAGATGCACGTCCCACAACACGAACTGAGGAGCTTTCATAAAGCTGTCAAATATGACATTTATTTTAAGGTGAAAGTTAACATATATGGAGAAAGTTGTCTGCGTACACATTTATTGTGTGTAGTTTTCTGCACATCAATGACAAAGACTTTTATGAGACTTTTATTCACCTATGAACTCATGAATGTTTGAACAGAGCTTTAACATCACTGAACAAGAAGGTAGAAGTTAAATCTTTTCTCTTTGTTGCATTATGTTCGGAGGCGGGGCATGTTTCTCCACTGGATTCTCACTGGCTGTCATCGTGGTGGGCGGGGCTTTTATTGTACTCTCCACCCAGTCCACAAAGTTGGCCATGTTGGTGTACACACCATAGTATCCAGGCTCTGAACAGCCCCGCCCCCAGCTGACCACACCTGTCAGGAAGTGGGCGGAGCCATACGGTGTAATCAGCGGGCTGCCGTCATCTCCACGGCAACTCTCCTGGCGACCCTCCAGGTAGCCGGCACACAGCATGTTGTTGGTGAAGTTGAACCGGGCTTTCTGGGAGCACAGTGAGTTCTGGATGATGGGGACAGACATTTTGCGGAGGACTGGGGAGACCGGAGCACTCGGCAGGCCGCCAGACGAGTCGATGTTACCCCCCCTGGTCCTCTTGCCCCAGCCGGACACGACATGGTACCGGATCGGAAACAGCTCCCTCTCTGCCAGGTCTCTGTTGGGCAGGCAGACGGGGATGACGTCGCGTGTCAAGGTGAGGGGTCTGCTCAGTCGAAGCAGGGCGACGTCACTGTCACCTGTTTCTGACTCATAACTTTGATGGGCAATCGCCGTAGAAACAGGGCTACTCTGTTCTGTGCCTTCTTCTATATCCAGGTTGTGTTCCCCTGGTGGCGGAAAAAAAAATCTCAAAATATGAAGAATATATATAAGTTTGATCAAATTTACAAAAAACTTCACAAATTCACAAAAACACATCAAGCAACTTTCATACTACTACATGTTCTACATATAACAAAACTAATACAATGTATTGTTATTATTATTCTCTTTATTATTATTAAAATTCAAAAATCCAAAAACAATTCCCATGAAACTGATAAAACAAACTGAAAAACAAAATTACAACTTCAGAAAAAAAACCTGCCAATAACAAAAAGTGATAAGGACATATTCAAACACAGCTTAGTTACCTGCCACCACATTGAGGAGTTGGGTGCTGTTACCATGGATACAGTGGGCCGCAGTGACGACCCATTCTGGGTTAATCAGAACCCCCCCACAGTGACTCGTTCCATTTAACTCAACCAGAACCTGATGAACAGATGGAGTTTGATCAGATTCATGTGAAACTGATTCATTCAGACCTCTCTAGCTAAACGAGACATTTTTAAAATCTCATTCCTTTTTAGGGTCTTTCCTCTAGCGCCACCCTCCAGACTAATTTACCTGCCAAGGACACTCTCCTTTGGAACAGTGGTTGGATCCCACCATCCTGGTCTGACCAGCAATGCTCTGGTCCAGGCCTGTGTCCTGTGGAGCCACCTGACCACACGGAAACTTCACTGTAAACACATTCACATGATTTATGTGACATTTTACACAAATGATTATGATGAAGTACTTCAGCTCCAGAAATGTATTTATACCCTGAGCGATGCACTGTCGTCCGTCCTCTCCCAGTTTGTATCCATCAGCACAGGAACATTTGCGTCTTTCTCCGGAGCCATCACAGAAATGCTGACAGTGTCCATTATGATAGAGACACTTCAGTGAGTCTTCAAACACTGAAAAAAATGTAAAACGTCATTATTGTTGCATTTTAATATTCAGATAGTTCATCAGCATTACACGTGTCCACACAGTTACCTGTCTGACAGTATCGTCCTTCAAATCCCTCAGGACACTGGCATTTGTAGGTGGATTCCATGTAAAGACATGTTCCATTGTTACGACACGGATTGACAAGACAGGGGTCACGACCTCAACAGGGATAAGAGACAGTTGTATTGCTTTCTGAAATAAGCATGGTGAGCAAACATTACACACACATGTGACAGTGAGGATCACATGGTGCAAACACACAGGAATGAAGATCAGTGAACCTTGATCACCGGACTGACAAATCAATATTTGACTTCTGAGAAAATCACTATATTAATCCAAGCTGCAATTAACTTTTATCTAGTCATCAACACAAGTATTAACATAAACATGAACACAAATACACTAACGTTTTTACACCAATCGACTAAAACACTGTCAAACCTCAGTCAGTGTTACATCATAATAAAAGGCTAACATTATATAATGCAATTATCATAATAATACATTCTATCATAATGTTATATTAAAACAATAAGTTACTCACGGTCATACGTCAACCAGAACTGCTTCTGTAGAGACAACAGAACAAACACGTTCAGACTAATCAAACGATCGATAGATAGATGATAGATCAGTGATTGTATGTAGACGATCATTGAATGTATATTTATAAAGACGATTAATAGGCAGAGTTTATGGCCTGTACTACAGTCAGCCACCAGGGGGCGACACGGATGTTGTGGGAGCTGTTGTGTCGTCCATCTTTATTTCTTGTCCAATGACAAAAAGATATCAGCAGTTTATGTTGTTAATTTTGTTTTTTAGTGGGATCGAGGCCTCTGTTGGAAACTGACTGACCGTCTTGTCGTCGTCTTCAAAAACCTCTCGAGCCTCCTCGTAGTCGCAGATCTCCTCGACGCACTCTCTCTCCAGGTTCCCCTGTTTTAACTCCTCCAGGAAGCCGCTGTTTGCTCGCCGCCACCTCTGCAGCACGCCGTTCGCCACGTGCTTCTCCACAAACACTGGGCAAAGTTGAGTTTATAATCAGTCATAACGCACATGGAGAAAGCACCTGTTGCCATGGTTACTAGGTTTTTGTGAATAGTGACATCCTGTTCATTCTCACGTCTCAGTGTTGGACCGTGTCATGATGAGACCTCACCTGCAGCAGCAGTGACGCCCAGCAGCAGGGTCCAAACGGTGCAGCTTCTCAGCAGCATGTTGGTGCTCAGTGATCCAGTAAACCCAGGAGGAACAGTGGTTTTTTTAGGAGAGGTGGAGCCTATAGAGACCACACCCACTCTGACCACATCCCCTGAGCCTCTGACCCCCAGAGTCAACACCGCAAAAACCCACCTCTTTAGTCAGGTCAGTAAACACACCACTTCCTTTATCTCTTTGTTTAGGCTCCATTTCTAAGAAGCCCTGATCAAAGAGATGAAACTTCAAATGTTTTAAAACCTTAAAAACAGAAAATAAGAAACAGAATTCATTACTGAGTTTTAAAAATAAACAAGAGCATCTTCGCTAATCTAATGAATCTGTGAGCTGATCACTGAACGCTGGACCAGGCGCTTGGAGGTCGGGCCCCTGGTCCAGAGTCTCAGTGTGACGTGTCTTACACACATGACAGAGTTACAAGACCACAAAGAGACACAAAACAGCATGGTGAGCTAAGCCTTTGAATGTTTAATGTTAAAAACATTTTTTCTTAAATTCTCATCCAGGCAACAGAAAGACATTAACTAGTTTATGAAAGCTTTATTGAAGGTTATCTCCAAAAGGTCAAAAGTTCAGGGGAGGATAGATTGTGCAGAGGCAACAGGTCAGGTGGTGGTCTCAGTGTGGTTTTTCAG
Organism: Trinectes maculatus; assembly: GCA_016785345.1. NCBI lineage: Eukaryota > Metazoa > Chordata > Actinopteri > Pleuronectiformes > Achiridae > Trinectes > Trinectes maculatus. The sequence goes on from JAFBJQ010039972.1 coordinate 71,603, forward strand.
CTGATCCGGCGTTGCTGTTCGGTTGTGAATCCACTCCAGATAGTTGGACACGCGGGTGTAGATTCCATAGTTTCCTGGTCGGGCACAGCCCTTACCCCAGCTGACGATCCCCAGGAGGAATGAAGTCTTCTTGTACTGAGTCACCAGGGGCCCCCCACTGTCACCTTTGCATGAGTCCTGCCGGCCCTCGATGTATCCAGCACAAAACATGTTCTCTGTGAGCGACACACCGCTCTCTTCCACACACTGCTGCGTCCGGATCCGTGGTATCTTCAGACGCCGAAGGATCTGTGAGGTGGGTCCATGTTCACCTCTCCTCCCCCAGCCGCTCACCGTGTGCAAGCTGACAGACCAGAGGTCCCGCTCGGCCAGCTGGCGCGTCGGCAGGCAGGCTGGGAGGGCATATGGCGTGTAGGTGATGGCCGACGCCAAGCGAAGGAGGGCTATGTCGTTGTCTGCCGTGCGCGTCACGTAGTCCTCGTGCATGATGATGTCAGTCACCTGGGCAAACTGCTCTGTGCCCTCGTTCACCTCTGTGTTGTGTTCACCTGAGAGACAAACAAAGAGCGGAGTCAACAGAGACGAGTTTCCTTCAAAATGAAACTTAGTGAAAGAGTTCATACCTGCGACCACCTTCAGGAAGGGAGCTTCGATGTTCTCCATACAGTGAGACGCTGTGAGGATCCATGTGGGTTTATAAATGACACCTCCGCAGAACCCTTTGCCTTTATACACCAACAGAACCTTGATCATACACAGGAACATCAATAATCTCCATCAAACATTACAGTCTGGTAAAGTAACACTGTACATGAACCAGCTGTACACAAACTGCACACAGGCCGACAGTAAATGATCCGTACCTGCCAGGGGCATTCACCTTTGGGACATTCTGTGCCTCCAACAATTCGAGCACGAGAATCAAGATGCTGGCTTTTGTTTTCAGCCTGAAGGACGGGCACCATGCCACATGCTAACAACCCTACGACAACAACATAAAAAGTGTCATGCTGAACTACAGGAGGGATCAGTAGAATATTAAGCAGAATTGTGGCATCCCACAAGGATCAATAGTCAGTCCTCTTTGTTTTGTTCTGGTTGCTCACATCTTTAAAATATAGATGAAAATTTGGTTAAATGCTGAGGACTTCCTGGAAATACCAGTGACTCCATTGTTTATACTGGAACTAGACTAGAAACTCATTGTCAACCTTCTACTACACAGCTGCGCCCATCAGCATCCAGAATGTAGCCGTCTGCACATGAGCACTTGAGTCTTTGTCCATCTTTGTCTCCATCACAGAAATGTTCACAGCCTCCATTCTCCAGCAGGCAGGTGTTGGACAGAGCCAGGGTCTCTAAAAAAAAATATCTTAGTTTACCGCTAAACAGCTCTACGTGTTACAAATGATAATATTTGTGTCGTGTAAATAAGTGAAGGTTTAGTGAACTCTAATCCTCATTTAAACTGAGGAACTCAGTTAGTTTGCTGATTTATTGTACAACTATTAGTGACAATTGTTTGGAATTCTCTGATTTCTCCAGTTTTGGGCAGGTCAATCAATCAATCGATTGGTCAGATTAGATTTGTATAGGTAATCTGTACAGGGTGTAACATCCCCCCTGACCTACACCCTCAGTAATGGTGAGGAAAACCACTGGTCAGGTGGTGGCGGGTCTGGAATGTTTATACAGGCGACTAACCGAGCTCACAGTGGAGTCCGCTGAACTGTGGTAAACAGAAACAGGTATAGGACGAATCCTGGGGGGAGCAGCTGCCACCGTTCAGACATGGCTTGGACTCACAGTTGTCCAGGACTATAAAACAAGCTCAACGGGATTATTTCATGGCAATATTACAGATCAAGAGCTCATGTCGACCTTAGAAAACCTTTTATATGTCTAGAACCTGTGTCGTTTTAATCTAATGTAATCATTCCTTTAATCCATATGATACAGTTTCCATATTTTAGCAGCTAGCAAGATATTGTATCCTGAAATCGTTTGTAAAAGAAACAGTGAGCTTGAAGAGCATGACTACTAACCGCTATACGTTTTCCAAAACTCGTCCTGAAGGAGAAAGTTGCCATTTAGTGACGATAGTAATAATTGGCAAATTCAAAGGAACATTTTTATTTCTTGACTTTTATGTGTCTCTCATGTCCGACCGTGGTCTCGGTATGTTCAAACACCTCCCGCGCCTCCTCGTACGAACACTTCTCCTCCAGACACTCCCTCTTCAGATCTCCCATCTGCAACTCCTCGAACCAGCCCGAGTTGTACCGTCGAGTTCTGACCAGGACGCCGTGAGCTCGGTGTGGATCCAGAAAGACTGTCAAACAGAGAGGAGGCAACATTTGTCCAGTAAAGTCCTGATTCATGGTTCCCAGAGGACGGATCCTCGTGACATTGAAGAAACTATGATCAGACGTTCATGTACTTTCATGTTAAAATACAGTTATATTGCCAGTGCCTATGCTAACATGCTAAACTACTGTTAGCATTGTTATGCATTTTATTGCTAGCATAGACAACATTGGTGCACGGAGCTGTCGACATGTAAAGATTGGATTATTTTGGGAATAAAGAGTTTCCTCACCAGACGCCGGGCAGCAGCCGGAGAGGCTGAGGACACAGGTGAAGAAGACTCTCATCCACATGGCCGAACATTCACTGTTTTCTGCTTCTTTGACAACACCGGGGGCAAAGTCTGATCCACCCCCTCCATCACATGTTCCCAGTGAAAAAGCTGTGCCTGACAACAGAGTACACAGAGTCCTGGTGTTTGTCATCACTCGTCAGTCCAGTGCCAAAATTGACTACATCTTTAGACTCCGTGTGGCTCTCAAGAGAGAGAGAATGACTGGTGTTGTTGATTGTAAGTGTGTGTTGCCTTTCATCATTTGTGCTGTTAGCTCCCACTTCAAAACAGTTCAGCTCAAGTCCATTCTCAGGGTCATGATAGGGGTCAATGTCCGGTCCAGAGACCAGCTGTTTCTGGTTGAGGTTTTGTTGAAAATACCCTCTCAGCATCAGCATTTGAAAGAACAAGGACGAAAACCGAGGTTCCGGTCTTGGGTTGGTTGTTGCATTATCAACTTACCCAGATACAATAGTGCTTCTGATTGACTATTTTGCAGCTCACCTTTTTTTTTTTTTGGACTTTTTTAAAGTGGCAGGCTCGACTCATGGGAGATGTGCCTGTTTCCTGCCGTTTCCACAGTGATAGTGGCGCGCCAAAGAAATTTTTTTTTTCAGCATGAGAAATACAATGTGTGGCGGGAGTGAGTGACGAAAGACAGAGAAGAGTGACTGTCACGCTTAATGCGTCAGACTTGAGAGCCCCGTCCATGTGGTTCCAGCCAAAATGTTATTCGCCTATAAACAAGGATAAAGTTTATGTCCACGATGAAGTTGATGACGATTACTCATTTTTGTCAGCTCACCTTTTTTCCACGTACACATTTATTTTATTTACAATGTTCTGGTACACAAAACACAAAACAGTCAAAATAAAGTTTATCTTTTCATGTCGTCTTTATTTTTGATAAAATAACATTTCGCTGTGAATGATTCCTTTAACAACAATTCGAACTTTGATGATGACTCTGAGTCTTTATTGCGTCCAAATAAGACAAATTATTCAGCATTTCAAATTGAAATATCAATTAGTCTAGTTTTATATATAAACGTAATAAAATGTAGTTTAGGTTTATTATGTTTAAATGTTAAACCCTGATTGTAACTGACCCCAATCTGGTCTTATACCAAATGATCAATGATTCATCAGTGACCCAGGTTCAGCCTGTGGACATGTTCTCATCAATCCAGCTCAGGAAGTTACTGACTTTAGTGTAGACACCATACAGGTTTTCATTGGCGCAGCCCTTCCCCCAGCTGACCACGCCTGTCAGGAACCAGGTCTTCTTGTAGCGTGTCACCAGTGGGCCTCCACTGTCGCCCTCACAGGCGTCCTGACGGCCAGCCCTGTGTCCGGCACAGAGCATGTTCCTGGTGATGTTGAGCTTGGTGTGGACTCGACACTCCTGCAGGGGGACCCTCGGCAGCACAAGTCGCTGGAGGAGTCTGGCCGGGGGACCAAACTGCGCCAGGCGGCCCCAGCCGGATACAGCGGAGTGGCGGACAGTTGCCAGTGTCCTGATGAAGGTGCTGTTCTGGGCAGGAAGGCAGATGGGCACCACATAGAGGCCCAGTTTGACTGGGCGGTAAAGCTTCAGCAGGGCCAGGTCGCTGTCGGAGCTGGACTGGTTGTAACCAGGATGCATCAACACCTTGACCACACGCCGCCGCTGCTCGGTCTTCTCCTCCTCCATTCGGTCATGTTCACCTTCAAAGGCACCACACTTAGGTTTCACATTTCACAACAAATGATTCACATTTAACTTCCTGTCAGTGATGCTGCTGTTGCTAAGAGACGGACCAAACACGAATAAGTATGAAAAACAAAGAAGAGGTGTTTTCTGTTACCCACGACGACGTGGAAGATGGCTGCAGGTTTTCTCCAGACGCAGTGAGCTGCAGTTAAAACCCACTGATCCGACAGGACAATGGCTCCACAGGTGTATTCGTTATGTTCAGTCAGCAAAGCCTGAGCAGGAAAGGTTTCATCAACACCAACTGTAACCACATCTGTCACTTCATTCTGTTCCTGTTTACTAACCTGCCATGGACAGTGTCCTTTGGGGCAAACTTTCCCATTAACAACCCTGGGAGCAAAGTGCACCAGTGGTCGTCCACAGGCGACACTGTCTGGACCAGAGAGAAGAGAAAACGTCAACACAACCTCGCTGCTACCTTTTTGCTAATGTAGAGTCGAGCAATTTTTCTGATAGCGCAATGTCGTCTCTGGGTCTTTTGTGGTATTTGAGGTTTTCAGTTTGTGGGTTTCCAGAATGAAGTTCTGGTTGCTCGAACCATCATTTGGTTGCTAAGACAACAGTTGATGCTACACGTGGTGTTTACATTGTTAGTGATGTGCCGTTGTGTGGTTGCTAAGGCCTTTGACATGTATCTTGTTTCATATGTTGTCTCATCTTGTGAGACAGCGACTATTACTGCAATGTTACTACAATCTTTCAGCAACATGAATACAAGATGGGGGCCGACTCCAGTCCCACACTACCTTCAGGCAGGCAGGTGGTGTTGTCCTGGTCCAACCTGTATCCCAGAGCACAGAAACAGATGTAAGACCGATCCGGAAACTCTCTGCAGAAATGTTCACATCCTCCGTTTCTATAGCGACAGCTGTTCGAGGTCAAACGTGCTGAAAAAGAGATGTAAACAAAACTTTGTTCCACATAACAGGCAACAGTCATGAACTTTCACAGAGATGTTTCTGAAGCCTCAACCTTTTTCACAGTTGTATCCATGGTAACGAGGTGGACATTTGCAGATGTAGGTGTCGATCAGGCGAGTACAGGTCGCTCCGTTCTTACAGGGAGACGAGAGGCAATGGTCCACCGCTATGGACAGGAAGTTTAGACTAAATCAGATGTTGTAAAACCTGGACGAACTGGAGATGATGTTTGTATGAATCTTAAACACATGAAAGGTCGTCATGTTGCCATTCGAGTCTCAGTACCTGTGTAAGTCCTCCAGAAAGACTCCTGTGGAGAGAAGAAACCCAATCAGTGAAGAAACAACAGCCGCTCTGAACCACAATGGCCTGGTTCATCACTGACCAGCTGCTGTGGCAGGGTGAAGATCTCCTTCGCCTCCTCATAGGAACATTTCTCCTCCAGACACTCTCGCTCCAGATTACCCTGCTTGAACTCCTCAAAAAAACTGTTGGCCCGACGAGTGCGATGCAGGAAAACGCTGGCCTCTGGTTTGCTCACAAACACTCCTGTTTTATATAACAACGCGGGACACGAGGTCAATGTGCAGGACAAACCAGTCACTTAAACAACAAGTGTTTCTCAAACAAAACACACAAAACAACAAGTGGAAATAAACAAACGACGCTTTAGACATAAAGTTATAAATGCTAATGTAGCTGTAGCGTCTGAGCTATACAAACAGCTCACTGAACTCAGAGGGAGGACATGTTAAAGAAGACATGTTGAATCCAAGCTGGATGAAAGAATAAAGACAAAGTTAAGGACAAGAGGAAGGAGACGCTGAGGACTGACCTTCAGAAAGCCCAGTGCATGCTGGGATAAAGGCGATGAGGAGTTGTAGGATGAAGATTTGTGTTATTTCTCCGCTGACAGACGCCATGTTTGTTCTGAACTGATCAAAGGTCAAAGACACTGTCACAAACAAAGTTTGTGTGTGTGTTTTTTCAGTGACGCATCCTGCCACTGCCACAGCGACACAGAATTATTTCACACAAGACACTTTTTGGTTCGAAGGAGGTGGGGAAAAGTGATGTCAGATACCTTTACAACCCAATCAGAGACAAGTAAATGACTTTAATGGGGAACATGGGCTTAATGACACAGAGACTGTGTCAGTTTGCTGTCGGGGTTGTGTTTATATGACAACCTGCTGTTTCCTGGTCATTCTTAGTGTCTGTGATGTTCTCTGTTGCATCTGGAGTCCAGTGGGGAACCGTCAGGGCCTTCAACGGCTTCTTTCTCATTGAACTTAATACTATGTGTCAAAATATCTTTAATGTCTGAATGACAGGCAGACAAAAGTATACTTTATTCTTGTAGGAGAAGGAGCGTTCACAGAGCGACAACACAGTGGGAGACTCACAGATGAGTCTGTTTGACCTGTCTTTGCTACACCTCTGGACCTGTGTGTTACTAAGATAGCTGACACACACATATATCTCCATAACTCCTGTTCCTGTTAAAGGACTTCAGATATGATAAAAAGAAACATCTCCGGGACATTGGCAGGTCTTATCAACAGAGTGTTCATAGCAAGTCAGAATGAGAGCAGGTCAGATGTGCACAAATACAAAATTCTCTCATCTATGTTCTAAAGTTAACTTTCCTCTCAAGTTCACATTAGCAATGAAACACAGAATATAACTAATCAAACAGGGACAAGACAGAGAGACTAAAGCATGTTCTCACCTCCACATCCATTTCATAAACACAACATTCGAACCCTTTGATTCTCATCACAAACTAAACTACATCCTGTTGTGTCACAATCCACTAAAGAGTTGTTGTTGAAAGTGTGTGATGAGTGATTTGATGAAAGAAGAGTTTAAACTCTCTCTCTCAGAGTGAATGTTTACAAAATGGAGGACGGCTTCAAACAAAGCCATTATGAAAGCCAACATGAGCCAGTGAGCATTTTACAGCTCAGAGAGCAGCTTCATGGTGAATGAGGAAACACATGTACGTGTCAGTCTGACTCACTCTGCAGACACACACACACACACACACACACACGCAGAGCTGACTCGCCCTGTTCCCTGATCAGACCGGTTATATTGACGTCAGAGATGAAGATACTTTCACTTTCTGTCAGAGTGAAACTCAGACAGTCGCTGACACGGAGGTGAAAATGGCGCAGGAGACTTTGTCTTGTCCGATCTGTGTGGATCTACTGAAGGATCCAGTGACGATTCCCTGTGGACACAGCTACTGTATGAGCTGTATTAAAACCCTGTGGGACACAGAGGAGGAGAAGAAGATCTACAGCTGCCCTGAGTGTAGACGCACCTTCTCACCGAGGCCTGTCCTGGGGAAAAACATCATGTTAGCAGGTTTAGTGGAGGAGCTGAAGAAGACTGGACTCCAGGCTACTCCTGTTGATCAGAGCTGTGCTGGACCTGAAGATGTGGACTGTGACTTCTGCTCTGGGAGAAAACTGAAGGCTCTCAAGTCCTGTTTGGTTTGTTTGGTCTCT
>JAFBJQ010039974.1:0-84067 GCA_016785345.1 Trinectes maculatus
GCAACATCGGCTCATCAGTCCTCCATCCTTTCTGTAATTTATAACAAATAGTTCACTGCCCGTCACGCTGCAACGTGACCTTTGATGACTCATGCCATGTGTATCATATCCCTTTACCCACCTAATGGCCTCACTCTTTTCTCCCTGTTCCCATTCAACTCCCAACCCCACCCCTTCACACACCTGTTATAATCAGCCCCACAGTCACCTGAGCTCTCCCCACCCAAACCTCATGCAATAATCAGCCTCATATACACCAGGTTGCTTCCTTTGTTCCATGTTGGATCATCTGTCCACGTTCCCTTGTGATTCAATGTATATCTGCTACCTGTGTTGTGGAGCCCTGTTACCTGTATTTGCCTGGTTGAGTGCCAGCCTGTCAACCTGCTGGCTTGTTGATCTACAGTACTTGTAAGTTTAATATAGTTAATAAAAAACAAACTTCACTGCAGCGGCCTGCCTTTGTGTCTGCATTTGGGTCCTTTGTTATCTAGCCATTATGACAATAACAACAATGATACAATGAGTTACAAAGAGAAGCGTTAAAATTCAAGAGGATTAACTGAAGCAGTTAACCAATTATCATCAGAAAACTGACTAATCTATAGATCTGCAAATGGTTTCTGATAAAAAAAAATCAAACTACAAACAAGGAAATTAGTTTCTCCACAGCTCAAATCTAAGTCTCAGGTATGAGCAACAACAGCAAAGTTAATAGTTATTTCATTTGTACCTTGGAGTCACAGCTGCAGTGTGGTTTATTTAAAACTAGTAACCAGCACACATTTAAACCCTAATAATAATTTATCAAATGTTTTGATGCAGAATTTCAGATCTGATTGCTAAGTCTTTTCTGATCTGTTTAAGACCTGCCAGTACTGTTTCTGTTTTCTATCAAGACCCAAAAGTCCTTTCCTTAGATATCTCAAAAATATTAAGGCACGTAAAAGTACAAGAATTTATGTAGCCACACCAATACATTTGGTTTTAATAATTCCCTCCAGGTTGCTTTTTAGAAGACCTGTTGACAAACAAACAAAATCTTCTTACTGGCCTGACCAGATTTCCTGCAGTGACACGTTATACGTGCATGGGTAACTGCTTGATTAAAGGTACTGATATAACTATGCCTGATACCACATTAGCAGACAATGTTGATACAACACTGGTTTCTCTAAAGGAGCAAGATGTTGTTCACATCAATATCATCATTTACGTCCAGTCACAAAGTTTTATGTGATAGCAGTGAACAGGTCAAGCCTTCAGTAGTGTCAAACCATCCCAAACTAACGACAGGAGGATAAATGGAGTTTTCATTGTATTGTATTCAGCCTCGTTAGCTGGTGGTCCTATTAAATGATTGCTGATCTGAGTTGATTATATCTGCATAGATAGAGAACAGGCTGGAGGTAGGAGACTGCTGGAGAGGGACAAGTGAGTGGCTGCGTGGAGACGTCTGTGTATGTGAGTGTGAGCGAGTGTGTTCGTGTGTGTGTGTGTGTGTGTGTGTGTGTGTGTGTGTGTGTTCGTGTGTGTGTGGGAGAGCGCCGATATGCAAGCTTCATCCCACACACAGAAGGTGACGCAACACCTCACATATTCTCAAGCAAAATCTAATGCACTACTCACTGCTGTGTGTGTCTCTGTGTGAGTCTGTCAGTGTGCACAAGTCGGCAAAGAAGGCGAGTGTGTATACTAATAGTTTTAGTCTATGCACAAAATCATCTACTGTTTTTCTTAACTCACAAACACACACATGTCTGCGTGGTGATCAGCTTAGCAGCATCACCATGACAGCAGCTGATGCAGCCCGCAGTGTTGGCCATGCATCAGAGGACGAGCTCATTGGTTACCATGGACAACTGTGGATCTGGTTGTAAACATTTGCATTTGCTCCCACCACTGACAACAACACACCCATAATATGAGAAAAATAAAACAATCTCTTCCATCTACTTTTGACAAAAACTGCTACTGCGATTCAACACATGTAAGTTTACATATAACAGCTGATCAGGATCAACCAAGCACAGCAGAACACATCAGGTCTGATGCCTTGTGGGGTTCAGACAAGTCTGAACACGTACTGTACATGTTTCCCAGTCAATGCTTTCAGCCTTCATGTTGCTCTAATATTTACTCTCATACGATATACAGACAAGACACGACGTGGATAAACATCAAATTTGTGTAGGTCCTTTTAATAAAAGACATAGAAAGACATAGACATTTAACAACATAGAAAGGTGAAGAGTACATAACTACAACAGATTTTAGTATTGCAATCCATATTATAGTAGAGCCATAGCAAATGTACCTTCCACTTCTTTAATTCCAGCATTGCTCCATTTCTATGTGCCGATGATGTAAAGTTACTGAGTGAGCAAAGACTGTGGGAGGTGAAATTTCACAGTTATGGTGTGAAGACACAAAAATACAACTTTTACTTTGGTTTATTCAATACTGCCCACTCAGCAGCAGATGATCTATGGAAGTACTGTGGCAGAATCTGTGATTAGGTTTGATAGAGTACAGGTCAGGCTGGATCAAGGAGCTGCTGTCGGACACATGTCTCTAAATGTGCTGTCCACTGTGCTGCAATAACACCAAAAAAATAATAAACAGAACAAATAGATCTAATGCATCTAAAAACAGAGAAAACCAAAGAATCCAATTCATGCACAGTGGTTTCCCATGAGGCATAGGGAGAGTGGAAAGTTTCCTTGGGCAGCAGCAGGATGATCAGCTACTCTCTACAGGAGAGAATTATATCTTTAATTTTTTCCACCACTGGTTTCCTATTATAGAATGACTGGTATGTTAAAATAAGAAACGTGGACCTTAGTGTTTTACACGTATACACGCAGGCTTTCTCATGTGATAACACCAAAATTTTGTGTCTAAATCAAAACCTACTGTGTGCACAAGTAACAGACAAATTAAATAAAACACAAACATATTTTTTCACAACTTATCTCTTCTAAATTCTCTTGGGTTGAAGCATCTAACGAACTGTGTTGAATCACTGCTGGATTACGACTGTTTACCGTGCAACTGATCCTAATAAAGAGACGTAGGATGAGTGTATTAGCTGACCTGATGTCTGCTCTTTAGGTTGATGGATACATTATTATCCAAAAGAGTAACGTGAGTGATATACTCACGTTGCCTTCTTTTAGCTAATAGGCTATCACATCTCCCTCACAGTCCTAATCAATCACTAATTCGCTCCTTCAGTGTCTCTCTCTTTATCTCTGCATTTCTCCTGCGCTGTCCATCCCTCTCTACCTCCATTTCCTGTGACCACTAAACACCTCTTTAAGGCTTTTAGAGCTCTTTCTGAACAGCCAGAATGACTTTCATACCTCTGCTTTGCCACTCATCAATAATACATAGACAGGGTGGGGGTTATAGAAGAGGGAGGGGGTCGCTGTTAGGCCAGGGGTATACTTTTAACTATACATTTGTGCAGACAACCAGCAGCATTTTAAAGTTAATTGTTTACGTACTTGACTATGCATTATCTGTGTTACTGGAAGAGGTCTATAGAGGCCACACCTGAAAGCTCAGACCGCAAAGAACTATTGCTTTTGCACAATGCTGCAGCAAACACATATCATTCTGGTGCAGGTAACTGTGACCTAGTCTCCTCCTTAAAACGTCAGCAGACCAACTATCACGAGGACCAGGATAACATCATATGTATGTTAACTTTAACACAAAAGTTAAAAACAACTTATTTGCAGCCAGTGTCCACAACAAAAACAAAAGGAAAGAGTCAGGTTTGTCCTTTGCTGAAAAAAAATGTCCCAGATGAAGATATAAATGATTTACAACACAAAAATAAGAGATGCAGCAACATAAATTCTGCATTTCGCAGTAGATGGCAAAAAATGCAAAAGTCTTTAAATAAAGAGAAAGTAGGAGGAGCTACACACACACACACATACACAAACACACAGTAACAGTGTGACTGTACATTTCTGATGTGTGCGATGAAGCTCAAATCAACAGATCCAAAAAACAAAACAAAACAAAAATTCTCCATCAACAGCTATGTGTGTAAAGTGTGTGCATGTGTATCTTTTCTGTGATGGTTATCAGTCATACAGTAAGTGCATTAGACAGGAAAATGGCAACACCTTGGGAAAACACTGGCCAGTATGATAACTGCAAAAGGGTGGGGGTCCTGAATTAACTTTTTTTTCCCCAAGAGATGGGATGAGCTGTAAATCTGCAGACGACTGTATAAGTGCCGCAGGGCTGAGCGATGTAAAGTGGCGCCCCATCTAATCAGATCAATAACGTAGGTTTGAATCCAATCGAGATGGTAGTGCCTTTGTCATTTGCAATCCAAAAAGGTGGGTAACCATCGTGAAAAACAATAGTATACATCAGCAGGCTTTATTTTAACCACACCAAAAAGTAGCCAGGATGAAACCAGTGGATGAAACCTAAATATCTAATCTCAGTTACCAAATGATCGAGCTTTGACTGATGGGTGAATACAAACTGTGAGCAGGCAGAAGATGGGAGTGGGACTCAATAATGGCCACACATCAGTTCATAGGCCTACTTCTTCTCTAAGGGCAGACCAGTAAGAGCCGTGCATTCAATATAAAAAAGCAAGACCGCAAGACACCTCTGTGAGCAGCTGATGTGCATTTTAAGGACATTAAAAAGTGGAAACACAACACAGCATAAAATGAATTCATTTGTTTTTTTGGAGAATCCTCTTGGTTTCTGGATGCAGAGGGTGTTTTGGGTTTGACTATATGAGCAGATAAAAAGGGACTTTGATGCATGATCGAAATTTGCATAATGTAATTACTGTGGCCACAACATCATTTTTAAATACTACTGAAGTGAAACAAGTCTTGCATGAGGCTTAAGACAACTTTAAGCTGTTTACTACAGACAGTGGCAGCATCATCTGTCTACATCAGAGGGAAGCCATGCTCATAAAGTAAGTAGCTGCAGCATCCTACTGGGGCCTTAGTGGGTTGCTGAATCACTTTGGTTCTTAGAAGGGAATTAATGAATGGACTGCTATGCTACAGTTATTTTGGTTTTATTTAATCATTCAGACAACCCGCAAAGGCATTTGCATTTATATAAGCTACTTGTCACAGAGCTATCACATGTAAGCATTTTTGCTAACTTGAATTAAAGGTGGATTTATACTTCATGCTTTTACTTGATATTAACATCAGCTCCCCAGCAGCTTGCTGCATCCTATGCTTTGAGTTATAGTTCAGCATCACTGCAGCGCTACACATTACTCACAATCAAGCTGTACCACAAGTTAATTTCATTCCCACTGAGACTGAGTGTATATTCTGTGATTTACTTTATCCTATTAAGTGACTGTATGTAATAACCTGAAATAATTTTATAACCAATAACCTTACTTTCCTTGTCTTTCAGTCAGATTAGAGACTCTTGTTGTGCAATAACTGAAGTAAATGTTCAGTGGAAATGTCTTTGGGATATCACATATCTTCAATTTGAATGTTTTGATACAGCACTGGAGACACACACTGACTACAAACAGTCCTTATAGTCTAACCTGTGGTATTTCCATTAACACTGTAGCCACGACATGCAGGTCCTGTTCCTGTCTGAAGAAGCACATGTCAGCCATGGTGCAGCCACAGCTGTTACATGCAAAGATTATGTGGTAACATGTTAGCCTCAGAACTAGAGGCTCTGTGTTAACATAGCTCCAAATGCACATCACATATCAATGTTAACGTTCTCCAAAGCTCCTTATACCACAATGCAACAAAGGGATAATACAGCCATGTGGTCGCAGTGTCTGCTTTCCCCTCAGGTGAGTCACTTGCCTTCCCCTTTTTTATGGTAAGATTTTGATTTGTGTTATTTGTGCAGCTAATGCCACTGGACTGCTCAGCTTCATGATAGATTTACCATGGCAACGCACTGGCTCTCTTCGGCCCTGTACACGATGCCAGATCTTATTTCCATGACAACATTATCAAAAATCTCAAACACAACCCAAGAGCTGCTTCTACTTCAATTAAAACCCTGCCTGCCTTTCTGTTTTGGCTAAGAAACTGAAACTAGAGAATGTTTGCCAATGTAATAATCAGCCTCTTGCATGTAGACACACACACCACACACCACACACACACACACACACACACACAGACAAACAAAACAAAAAGGCAGGTTAAGTTACATGCTTCCCACCGTGATCCCCTGCCACCCCTCAAGCATAAAGTGCACACACACACACACACACACACACACACACACACACACACAGAGTCTATGTCATGACTGTGGTACCTGGCTTGCAGTGATACAGTCGGTGAAGGCACTCCTCCTGGAGAAGAACATGAGGAGCTGCTGCCAGCGAGAGGAGGACGTGGAGGGGGAGGAGGAGGCAGGAGAGGAGGTGGAGGGGGAGGAGGTATGAGGAGGTGCCAGCTCTTCCGAGGAGCCCCGCTTGGGGCCTAGCTTCTGCTTGACTCCTAGCCCTGCCCCTTGACCCCCAGACCCTCCACACACACACACACACACACACACACACAAACACACACACACACGCACACACGCACACACAGAGTCTATGTTATGACTGTGGTACCTGGCTTGCAGTAATACAGTCGGTGAAGGCACTCCTCCTGGAGAAGAACATGAGGAGCTGCTGCCAGCGAGAGGAGGACGTGGAGGGGGAGGAGGAGGCAGGAGAGGAGGTGGAGGGGGAGGAGGTATGAGGAGGTGCCAGCTCTTCCGAGGAGCCCCGCTTGGGGCCTAGCTTCTGCTTGACTCCTAGCCCTGCCCCTTGACCCCCAGACCCTCCACCCACCCTCGCACTGCGGGGGTACAGGGTGTTGTTGCCGAAAATATAGTTCATCGTCCCTGCTGTCTACTTTTCCCTTAGAGATAAGACAGAGTTCATGTTGTAGCTCGGCTCCACTGCTTCATCTCCAGTTTCTCTGTTGCTTTGCTCTTTTTCTGTCTCTCGAGCTCTTTTGATGACGCTGTCAAATATAGAAACATAGATTCCAATTCTTCCCCTGTCCGTGTCACCAGTTTCTACTGACGCTTATGTAGCTATTGTTGATATTTTCATCTTCTCTCATCATTTTTCTCTTAATAATATCTCTTTCTTATCCCTTTTTTCTTCTTTGGCTCCCTCAGGGACAGGACAGGAGAGCAGCTGTCAGATCATCAGATGAGGAGGAGGAGGAGGAGGAGCTGGAGGAGGAGATAAAAAGTGCAAGGCAGGTAGAAAGAGTCATCTTAGAGTTTGAACATCAGTCCGCCTGTCCAGGTCTTTGTACATGTGTCCTCCCGTCAGTCCATCTGCCCAGCTGTCTTTGTTGTCCATCCATTCTTCCGTCATCCCATCTCCTCTCTAACCAGGAGAAATCGCCAACATCCCCATCTCTGGAAGTCCAAAATCCCTTCTCTGCAACTCCTCTCTATCCTCTCTTCAGGGAGAAGAGAGTGAGAGAGAGCGTGGGCCAGGCGGTGACAGGATATGAGGATTGATTATTTAAAGGAGTTCACTCCTTCTCTCTGTCTTTCTCCACCCAGCCTCCTCCCTCCCTCTCTCCTTCTCTCTGAGTCCTAGGAGATGACCAGTCAATCTCCCCTCTGTCACTGTGTGCGCTCCCATTAAATATGGAAGGAAGACAGGAGGGAGGGATGGTTGGCAGGATGGATGAAAGGAGGGAGGTGGAGGGATGCAGGCGAGGGTGAGAGCATCTGAGGTAGGTGGATGGTTGGAAGAATCATTCAGCAACTCATCTGTTTCTCCTCCTCTCCTTCCTACATCTATTATGTCGGTCCAAGTCTCACTCTCTTTTCTTGTCTCTCTCACTCAGTACATTATTCAGTCTCTCTACCATCTCGCTCTCCTTCTCTACCTAACCCCCACCCACCCTCTGTCTCTTCTTTTCCCTCTCTCTCTATCTTTGTCTCTCTATATCTCTCTCTTTTATTGAAGCTGCAACCTGACGCCCCCCTCTCTCTCTCTCTCCCTCTCACTGTCACCAATCATTAGCCACGCCCCTACACTTCAGCCAGCCAATGACGTTACAGAGCGTTGCCCCTACTCCAAATACACACTTGCACACCCTCAAGCATGCACACACAATCATATGTGATGATGCCTGTTGAATGTTGAGGAATGGATGAGGAAGAAAACAGCTGGATGTGAAAGAAACAGACTCTTGCTGGTAGCAGATAAACAACATGAGGAATACGTTTGCGGAGGAATACGTAACTCTGAGTGTGTGTGTGTGTGTGTGTGTGTGTGTCTGTGTGTGTGTGTGTGTGTCTGTGTGTGTGTGTGTGTGTGTGTGTGTGTGTGTGTGTGTGTGTTAGGAGGTGGTGGTCAAGAGTGACTCACCCCGTTTCACTTGGTAATATCTGTTTGCAATGACTGAAAATAAACGACAACACCAGCCAACAGCTTCCAAATACATGCGTGAATTAGTGAGCGGTGAGCGTAGTTTATTTTGAGGCTGATTCTAAACACTGCAGCATCGACACACACAAAGACAAACGGACACACAAACACGCACACATACACTCATAGAGCATGACTGAAATGGTAAACCAGAATGGTAAACAAAAGGTGCTACTGGGCACTGACTGAGATAAAAGAAAAGAGGGGGGAGGAGAGGAGAGATAATCATTCTAACGGTCTTCACAGCACCCTTCGATCATGGCATAAAGACTGAGAGGCTAACAGCATGAGCTCGAGTAGGCCTGATAAGTTAGCAGCAGCCAGGCTGGTAGCTGGCTTCATCAGCTTGGTAATGCAGCCTGTTACTGGCTGCACATAATGGCTCACTACCACAACAAAGCTGAGCCATTTCCAGCTCCAGCCCAACCACCTGAGGCACCTTTGAGGCTATTGTAACCTCCTGGAGGATTAGCCACAGGTGGAGCAGGACCCCTGTCACAGCATCTGCCTGTGTTTCCTTGGGAACTGTATCTATGGCAACAGCTTCTCGAGTCCTAAAATACACCAAATGCTGCCTGTGTTGTATCCTAAGATAATATAAAAGAACTGAGTTATGTTGCAGGGGAGCAGAGTGGGTGACAGGAACTGAGGATTTTCACACCTCATCTCGAATCACGGGAGGTTTCTGCGACAGATCAAGCAGCTAAGCTACTAAGGCTATAGATGCAAACAGTGTCACTGAAGTCATTATTCCGTGATTAAACACTAATGAAAACTAATTCCATTTTAGTATGTTTCATTTCTATCCTAGGTCCTCCTCAAACGTGCACACTCGTCAAAAAGCAAATCCATACATTTAACACTTACTGAAAAATATAAACTGCAGATAATAACATAATAGAAAACTGGCTTCCATGTTAACAAACTCCTTTTATCACAATATATAGGCCGTGGGAAAACGATGAGGCAGGAAAAAAAACAATTTACACAGATGCAACCTGAGCTCCTTGCAGTAACCAACAATCAGTCAGATCAATCATGCTGCTTGCCGTGTGAACACACAGCGACTACAGCCATATCATTAACCAGTCACTTGCTACAGCCACTGTCAAAAAAAAAACAAACTACAAACCCCAGACATGTCAGCTGACACAGCAAAAACCCAGTTGTTACTGGTCATGTGACATGGCCAGTAACGAGCTGGTCCCCTCAGCAAGCCTTCCTCTCTTTCACTTTGTTCCACTCTCCCTCCCTCCCTCCCTCCCTCCCCAGTCAAATGTCAGCCAGTGAATGCCAGCTCTATTAATATTTTAGGACCAATTAAATAAAAGCACACATCATGCATGTTTAATGTCTGACTGCTGAGAGAGCCAACTTTGCCCTTCCATCCTCTACAGGTAGGCCGTGATAGAGACAGACTGACTTGTATACAAATGCTAGGTTCACTTTTCAAACAAACTAATTGCTCCCTCTCCTGTCCTGGCCAGACTGACCCACAGCCTATTCTGGGTCCAGTCTTAGCAGGCTCTTCACTGTGTGACCTGTAGGCACAGTAACCCAGTAACAATGGAGGTAAGTATGTTTGGACTGAAATGCCTGAGAAGTCTCCAGCACTGGTTTTCTGAGGGCAACTAGAACGTAAAGTGGTGCGTTTCTCTTGTCCCCTCAAACTCTATTAGCAAACCATTAACTTATATATGGTTGTCAATAAAATTGTAACATCAGCTTTGTCTTGTCAACAGTCATAAAGGGACGCTGGTGGAAGAAGCACTGAACACTGGAGTCCATGCAGATCTATACTGAGGTATACTCTAGTGGTTGCTTACCTTTTTGGCCTCCACCCAATCTTTCCATTAGATCCCGTTCAGATTCTGGTAAGGTCTATTTTGAAGAGCTGACAAGCTCCCCTGCTATAGGCTGGGGGCAAAGCTCAATAGACATAAAGCACTAGAGAGCAAGCAAAGCATTTAGTCGAGCTAAATGAGAATCCCAGTAGGCAGAGACAGACATATAGGCCATAAAGTGTGTGTTGGGGGTTGGTTTAATTGGGTTTAATCGCTTTGCTATTCAGCACAGTCCACACTTTACTGTTTGTGATTTAAAGTAGCTGAAATCAGTATCAAATGATGCTGTGTAATATGAAAGGGGTCTCTTCTACTGTTGAAGGATCATCCAACTGTGCCGTTCTCCCTCATCTCTATGATGCTTTATAGCCAAATTGACCTTATTTAGCTGTGGGCCACCAAGTCTTACTGAGTCGTCAGTGGTGGTTAGTGGATCAGCAGGAGGGAAAAGAGATTCATTTAGGAAGAGTGATTTGGCTGATTGACAGGGTGATTAAAACCAGGAACAAATCTGCCCTCTGTCTCTGTGACTGTCTGCCTCTAATTCTTCCTTTATCCCATCTCTTGCCCCTCCATGACCCTCTCTGTATTTCCTTCCTTCCTAATTATCTGCATTACGCTAATGACTAGAGCCACTAATGTCTGTAAGTAGACTATGTATGTCTTACTGCTTGGATATTACACTGAAAAGGTCAGTGGCTTTTTACTGATTCTCCATGTCCAGTGTCCAGTGCATTAGATGTAGTAAATTAAGTTATTGAAGTGAAAGTCAGTTATACTGTTGCAGTATGGGATGTATTTTTTTCTCCAGTCTACTTCATACTTATCAATACTGATCAGAAAAGGCCCTAATTCAGTCGACATATTTACAGTCTTGATTTGTGATGGACCACACACCATTAGGTTTGACATCTGCTGCCTCCTGTTGGATATAAGTTGTAACTACAAATTAATTTGGTAAATTAATTACAAGCTCTCACTATGGTTCACTCTCACTTCAGAAAACTCTTTTAGCACTCACTTTGCACAGCTTCCCATTTTATATTGTATCATTGTATAATTCCCCACATCACATTCACATCAGACTACATACACAACATGAAAACACACACCGTCAAATCAGACATACAACAAATACACTATCAACAATTATTTTGTTTCCACTTGGTTCAAACAACCAAAACCAGTCAGCACATGCACATTATAACAAAATTCTGTGCAGAGCTTGCGTGTGAAGCACCTGAATGTTGATTAAGTCATGTGAACTGCATGTACCATCTTTCACAGATGGTAAATGTTTAATTAATAATGAAACAAGGTGCAATTACCATAAACACAGCACACATAATAATGGAATTTGCTCTGTATAATGAATCATAATGCTTTTTAAGAGGATATTAAACATGTCCCTACTCCCTCCTTCCAGTTGTGTCTGCTTTTTCTTAACATGTTGGAAGTTGTTTTGCATTCAGTGTTTATTCCCTCCACCATCTGCTTCTGAGACCTCCGGCACTTCAGCTCCATTTACACAGAAGATGTTTCATATTAAATATGTGTGTCTTATTAACAATTTATAGATGCTAAAGTGCTATATGGAACAATGTTTCTGTGAGGTGCTGATTTGACGTCAATGCATTTCAGCCAATGCAACAACAGCACACTGATTCAAGAGTCATGGCATAAATCATCTCTGAACTAAATTTCAGAGATGATCACGACTGAGAGTCACATCATGTTACAAGTGGGCAAAGCAAAGAAGGCATGCGACAGGCTCAGCAGCAGGTTTACCTGATAGTATGCGTGGCTTTCTGAATAGAGGGAGGAGAAAGGCAGGGCGGGAACTTCGTTAAGCCTCTCTCCCACTGGGTGAGGCCATGCCTCGTCATCAAAGGGAAGTTCAGGAGACTCTACCTACGATGTGCAAAAACAGCTCAATGTGTTGCAAAACACACACACACGCACGCACACACACACACGCACAAGCACGCACACACAGCTGCAAACTGATATGTTCCTTTTTCTTTCTTACTTAATAGCGGCCAGCAAGAATTGCGGGTGTATTATAGTGCCATATACAGTATATTATACCAATCAGTTTTTTCCATTGGTAACGTAAAGGGTCACTTCAGTCCGATAATTGCAAAGATGGCAGTGTAACTGTAACTAAGATATGAGCAACACATTCCTTTATCTCGGCTATAAATTAGCACAAATCAAAGAATGCCAATGCATGAGTGTCAGAGAATACATATAGTTTGCTATACAGGTTCACAGCTGCATTTTGCAAGCAATTCAGCTCTAATACGTCTGAGGATTGATATTACATTATTTAATTCAGTTTCCAGTGTTTCGAGTGTGTATATTGGGGAGGCTAGAAGAAACAGAGTGGTGGCAGAGACAGAGTGAGAGAAAGAAAGGAACATGTACATGGGGAGAACAGGATGCCAGGTCCATCTGTCATGCAGACGCAAGCCAGATCACGCACCTGCGCACTCACGTGCTCACACACACACACACGCATGCACATACGCACGCACGCACACGCGCAACTATGCACGCGCCATTTAGAAGGTAGAGTTCTTAAAATAACCTATATACCCAAATACTGCAACAGCAATACACACACATCACATCGACAACAGCCCATCATCAAAGACTTTATATACAGTTGTCAGACAGATGATGAACAATTGAGAGGAACATGTTTGATCAGTGCAATGAGGAAGATGATAATGATGATGATAATAATAATAGTAGAAAATATACATCTACTGTATATTGCTGCTGTACAATAAACATACATTGCAGATGCTGAGCTTTACTGTGAAGCAGAAAGTGAATGTTTGTTTCTCGTCTTTACTATGTAGGCAATTGTGCAATTTCACAGTCACATCAATGACAGTCACAAGCATCTGGTGACATTATCAGTGAAACCTTAAGGACACGGGGGTGATTATCCAACCACAAGGTGGAGCTACATGCTCATTTTTCCTCTATCACACTGACAAAACCAAATGCTTGAAATGCATCCAAAGCTTTCCCAAATTTTAAACGACAGTGACTTACAACTGAGCAAGTGCAGATACAAACAAAACGCAATGCATAATGACTTGAACCTGCTACAATACAAAACAGAGTCGTCAACTCTGATTGCAGTGTTGCTCCTGAGGGCGGTCTTAAATTACCAAATACACATGCATACGCACTACTACCAGCAACAAAGGTCGATAGGAAAAGACAATAATGGATAAACACTCATGCTAGAATCTACAAATAATGACATATAAATAGGGGACTGCAGACAGACACAGTCTACTCAACTAAAATAAAAGATTACCCAACAACGCTTTCTTCTTACGAGTTTGTGTGACAGTGACAGAGAGCGAAAAGACAAAGGGACAAAGAGGAAGCTATTCAGACAGACACAGACTGGGTGGAGGACAGAGATAGTAATGGACCTCATTACTGAAAAATGGGGCAAGCAATGGACTGAAACCCCCTTCCTGCAAATTTCTGCAGAAGTATTCTCCTGATACAAAAAAAAGCTATGTGCATAGAAGCAAATTTAGGCCAGTAGCCTTGACTTAAAAGTACATTTTGAGAAATCACTTTTTGGCCAAAATCTCTTGTCTGTGTTTTATTTTTCCATTTTGTCTCAGTAAAATGTTCAGTGACATGGTTTTATCAAGAGACTTGTGGCTTAATTAAGGTTAGGGAGAGATTGTGGTTTTAATTAAATAAAGTCAATTAGAGACTTCAACAATGGGAAATGACGTGTTTGCTTTATTAATGTTTAAGGGAAACCACAATCCTTCCACAGTGATCGTTTTACAAATTAACAACCTGGTCTCTGGTGTCAAAATCCCTCCATCCAACCTGACCACATTCCCTCCTCTTTTGTATGATATAATAACATTTAACACACACAAAAAATGTCCCACCAAACACATAGCCAGACAGAAACTGAAATTACTATGCACAAAGTATATCCAAGTTGTCATATTCTTTTGATATTATCAGAGGGATGTTTTTTCAATGCTAATATATGAAAACAGGAAATCTGAGCTGTCATTGATGGTAAGTGGACATTTAACATGTGGTCAATAAAAGTTTTCACAGAACATTAAGAATGTGGTACTTGTTTTCTGTGGCATATGGACTGACAGACTGTAAATGGCGGTAGGAAAACACCATGCAAAGTGAGACACGTGACAGTGACAGACAGGTAGACCATGTTAGTTTGTGATTGTGACGGGGACAGACTGACAATGTCATCATGATGATCGATCCATATCTGATTGACTGCTCAAGCCACAACCACCACAGAGACACACTCACGGAATATTTTTACCTGAGCAGGTGTGATGTGTGTGTGAGTGACGTATCCGTGAACGTGTTGAATCTGAGACAGCTGCCGCTCTGCCACCTGAACCAGCTCCGCCCCCCGCAGGTCACTGTGGCGACCGAGAGAGCCGCCCCTCCTCAACGATCGTTCCCTTTCTCTCTCCATGGTCCCCGTGTCCCCTCCCTCTCTCCTCCAGGTCCCTCCATCCCTCCCTAGGCTGCCTCCATCCCTTAGCTCTCTGGCTAATCCCATCGGGTGCTGATGGCAGGTGTGCTGGTGGAGTTTTGGGGCGCCTGGTGACGCCCCTTCCTCTTCCTGACACCGATACTTCTACAGTAGGAAAAGAGGTGGAGGAGGCAAGAGGAGGAGAAAACAATGCAGTGGAAAAGAAAGAAAGAAAGAAAGAAAGAAAGAAAGAAAGAAAGAAAGAAAGAAAGAAAGAAAGAAAGAAAGAAAGAAAGAAAGAAAGAAAGAAAAAAAAAAAGATGGAAAAAAAAGATGGTTGGGATGACGAGGTGCAGGTAGATGGTCAGGAAGCAGTAGGAAAAAAACACAGAACAAGAGAGAGGTTAGTTAAAGTACAGAAAAGGAAAAGATTAAATGGAGCTGGAAAAGAAGAGCCATACTGCAAACAGCAAGAACTAGCAGAGCATTAGGTGTATGCACACATCAGTGTGTGCATGTGTGCGTGTAATGAGATGTTGATACAGTACGGTTTGTGTGTGAAATAAGCACAGTGGGCAGTCCAGGTGTACACTCAGCAGGACGGTAATTGTTTCCTGCTTCTCCTGTATTGTAAATATGTAAACACACACACACACACAGTACTTGGAATGGAAGTTTTTACGTAAAACTATATGTTGAACTGATTGGGGACAGTGAGCATGAGACAAGAAAGGTTTTTGTTACATTAAGTAACAATTACATATATTTTAATCCATACTGTTCAGGTGAATGAAGATGTGTCTGTGGTTACATTAATGTAATCTTTGATAAAGATACTTTATGTGTCCTCACTGGGAAAATTGAGACTCTTACCATAAACAACAGATAATACTGTAAAGAGGAGACTTTTTACTGCTCGCCACTAATGAGAGCCACATTAAATGCAAAGTGATGTCAGGTCAAGTCAGAAACGCTTTCTGAATTACTGTTGGGTTTAAGAGGCATTACATTGAGATCTGAGAAGCCAATAAACACAGCAAAACATCACCACTACCAGACAAATGCAGCTAGCGGCTTCTAGGAGAGAGCTTCACCTCCCCTGCAGAGAGACAACACTCAAATAGCCAGCCCCTTTAATATGACACTTGACCTTTTTACATGCTTCCTCACAAGGTAACAAACAAAAAGTCACAACTGACTACTCTGAGTCTGGTCTGTGTTTATGAAGGAAACCCACTACCTTTGTTCAACCATTTAGATCAGACTATGATACAGTATGTTACAAATGGCCCTAGGCATGAGGCTGTAGCGGTTAAGGCTAGGACATTCCTCAAGAAAATTATTAGATAAGTCAATACAATGGTTGTGCAAAAATTGCAATGGCTGGTGTAATTTATCCTGCAGCTCTTTCTGTGTCTCTACATCAGTAACTGCAAAGCCCACAGTCTTAATTAAACCTATTTCCCAAAGGAGAAATACAGTATATGGACATTTTGTGCAGCTTTAGACAGTGTGACAAACACTGATATTCGTATTTCTTTTCTCACAACATATTTAGTAACAAACAAAGTGTTTTTAACTTAAACAATGGCTGACACAACATACATAATAAATTATGTTTTAACACTTGTTTTTTTTACAAACTGACAGGACAGGTTGCTGCATCCAGTTGAAATGATTTTTTGTGGGGCACAGTGTGGACTCCATCTTGCACAGGAGAGCCCCTCTAAAAGGTATCAGCGAATTCCTATGGACTTAAATAGACGTGGCAGCGTCCGCCCTCCCTCTGCTTCCGTGCTGCACACTATAACCTCATTTAGACTCAGACTGGTGCCCTTGATGTCTTGCATCCAACTGCACATCTCACTTTCTCTCCACCTCTTATCCCCATCTCTTCATTCAGCGTCCAGTTGCTAATTAGTCAAAAGTGTCTCAAAATAATCATGGGCGCTGCAGTGGAGCAGCCAGGCACTAAGACCATGAAGAACATGAAGAGACCCTGGCTTGCACTGCTGTCACAACACTGCTGCTACTGCCCTCTGCACTCACACACACACACAAACACACACACACACACACTGCACACTGACATGTCATGTTTTAGTGTGTCAACCAGTCTTGCCTGGCCAAATAAATGTGACTAGATCAGGAGCAGATTCAGCATCCTAGTAAATGTGTATACGTGTTAGTTTGTATGTTGAACATGTGTGTGTGTGTGTAAGTGAATACACACGTCAGAGTAAAGCCAGGCGTTAATCACGCTTCGGAAGATATGAAAGAGCAGGGGATCCTCTGCCGTAAGGGACTTCTTGCACACACATACATACACACACGTTTCCATCCTTCTCTGTAGCTTTTCATTCACTGTCTCTTACATCACATTGTATCTCTCTCTCTCTCACTCTGTGTTGTTTTTTCCTCTCTCTCAGGCTTTATTTGCAAAACGTAGTAACTTGGGCAAGAGACAGTTTAAGAACTATAATTCCATTCGGGAATTTCATTAAGTTAAAGTGTTGCTCAGATGTATTCCTATTGTGTGCTTGACAAGTTTAGTGTTCTTCATTCAACTGCAATCCATGGCAGTGTCACGCTTGAATTTATATAAGCAATAATTATAACAATAATTATAAAAACACAATGTAAACAAGGAAGTAGGCTTAATTTCAAATAGCATAAGTAGAGCAAAAGAACACCAAGCTCCATTTGATCTTCTACAAATGGTGACACTTCTGTATGTGTTGATCTTTTATCAGTTATCTGAGCGTTATGACTTATCAAAACAATTATCTCAAATAGAAAACATTGTTAATAATGAAGTTGTGTCAGTAAACTCTAACTGTTGCTTAATTGTGCAGGGCTCAGATTTCATTCATCGGCAAACTATCAGATCGCACTGAGATTATGTCTGTTTGGTTACAGAGAAAATTATTCACACTAGAAGTAACACAAAGCCATTTTGGACATGACTAAAGTTAAATCTTTCTTAAATGTGTTAAATGGTCTAACCTCGTTACGGTGTGTTGGTCTAAACTCATCATCAGGCACCTCAAAAACTGACATATTGCAGCCTGGGTAAAATGAATGAAGACTCATGTTTTCGACATGTACCCTCCTCTTTCCTTCTTGTACAGCACAAGAGCGACTGTCTGTTTTTATTGCTGCTACTGTGACAAGTGAAGTTCCCTGATGTGGGATCAATAAAGTCTATCGTATCATACCGTAGGCTTAAGTGTAGTTTAGATTGCATCATATCTGCATTCTCAAAGGTAGAGAAACTGGTACTGGAATCTCATGGCAACAACTAAATCTTTTTGCATGTAGTCGCCATACTGCAGCATTTGTCTATCGGCCTGCCATGTCATGCTGAGGTGATCTAATAGGACAGAAGTAGCTTATTATGGCCTCACTGCTAAAATTGACAACAGTGCCCATGCATCCATCCATACATACAGTACATACAGAGATACCCTCAGTCTAGTGGTCATAGTGTAGCCTCTTACCATACAGCAAAGTACATGAATCTGTCACAGTAAACTGAACACCCTTCTCTCCATCTTAATGATTCTACATCCCAAGAATACTAAGACTACAAACACTCTGTTTTGTAAAGCTATAAGCACTGTCCTTCACTTTCTGTCCAAAGCTCATGTTCAGTTGTGCCTGTGACATTAAGATAAGGTTTAAAAAACATTTTTGGGCTATATTGTGTGTTGAATGACTATTCATGGATTCCGACTGGTGTCCCTACAGCTCCTCCACATCAGAAGCACAGTTCCTTTAAGCACTCGGCTGGATCTTCAATATTTCATGTCCTGGTTTTCCACTCAATAGTTTCAGAATACTTGGCGCGATGAGGACTGAAGCTCATTCAATCACATGGCCTGATGTTATGTAATTAGCAAAGCTGGCACACTCTTCAGGGACACAGTGGTGATAATTTAATAATGAGGTAGATGTGTCAAGAGTCGTCACATTCATGACAGAATGACTGGCAGCTTCAGTTTATCAGATATCTGCTGCAGAAAGAGATGTGCAGACAAGTTTTAGTCAGATTTACAGATCAGGGACACATAATAAAAACTTAAAAGTTTACACTAATCTTCAATCACTTAATTGGTGCAAAGTTATCTTACATACGTAGATCTACATATAGATCTTGTCACTCAGGTTAGTGTTTTCCTTGTTCTGTAATGTTCTCACTGCTCACTTTTGTGTCATTTGTTAGCATCAGCTAACACAGCATAAAAACACAATGCAAGTACTATTGCAAGCTGAATGCTTACGCTGTGGTCAAATCATTAAAGTACGTTTTACAGTGAATTCAATGATGACACGTTGGTGCTGTGGTTTGCACGGTCCAAAAAAAACATGCAGACTCAATATAAGGACTGTGGTATATAATGATGGATGGATACAGTTGTGCTCATAAGTTTACATACACTGGCAGAATTAATGATTTCTTTGTCATTTTTCAGAGAGTATGAATGATAAAGTATCCTGCTTACAATAGACCAAACAGCACAGAGACAAGCCTCAAAACTTCTGGAACAAAGTCATTTGGAGTGATGAGACCAAAATTGAACTTTATGGCCAAAACCATAAAGGTTACATTTGGAGAGGAGTCAACAAGGCCTATGATGAAATGGACACCATTCCGACTGTGAAACACAGAGGTGGATCCTTGATGTTTTGGGATGTGTGAGCTACAAAGGCACAGGATCAGATGATCAGAATTGACGGTAAGACGAATGGAGCATGTTATTAGAAAATACTGGAGGAAAACACTCATCAGCCTGAAAGCTGCACAAGTGAATTTCTTGGACATTCCAACTTGACAACGATCCAAAACACAAGGCCAAGTCGACCTGTCATAGGCTACAGAGGAATAAAGTGAAGGTTCTCGAGTGGCCAACTCAGTCTCTTGACCTCAATATCATTGAGACACTCTGGGGAGATCTCAAAGTGCAGTTCATGCAAGGCACCTCAAGAATTTACAGGAACTGGAGGCTTTTTGCCAAGAAGAATGGGCAGCTTCATCATCTGAGAAAATAAAGATCCTCATCCACAACTACCACAAGAAAACTTCAAGCTGTCATCGATGGGGGCAGTACACAGTATTAAGAACTGGGGTATGTAAATTTTTGATCAGGGTCATTTGGGTAGCTTCTGTTGTCATTATTATTTTAAAAAAAGTAAACGCAGTTGTTTGATAATAAATGGCTTCACCCAACCACTAACCATGAGTGAAAGAAACGGTTTTGTGTTATCATTCATATTCTCTGAAAAATGGCCAAGAAATCATTAATTCTGCCAGAGTATGTAAACTTATGAGCACAACTGTATATAGACATTCAAAATTAAGATTATCTCTCAGTACATAAATTGAATATGTAGATATTAGGAGCAGGATTACACTCAGTAAAGAGTCACATACTCACACTCGCTCTCGCTCCCTCTCCCGCTACTGGCTCTCACCTTAGTTTACCTCAATCCAAAGTCCCTTGACAAGCTTAGTCATTACCTCTTTCCCTCTCTCTCTCAGCACATTTATCCTTAGTCAGTGTCTCTCTCTTGACCTTTTACATCTCTCACTCGCTTTTACTCTTTCCCTCTCACACACACACTAATACACACTAACACTCTACCTACCTTGCATCCAAACATCATAGATATGGTGTTGTTGGTACATGCTACTTTGCAGTGGCACAACATGTGGCTAACGTCAGCTAGCTGATCCCGCGCCAGGGGGGCATCCTAGCCTTCATACATACATTTCACACACACAGACATCCACACACACACACACACACACAAATGCACACACGTGCACGCACACATACACATGCCTGTGTCCTATCAACCACGCTCCATCCTGTCCCACAATCCCCCACTGTGCTGCCCCCCTGCCTGCTCCCCCCCAACGCCTGGATACGGTCCTCAGCTATGGCAGGCCGAGGCCGGCGTCCTCTCCCTCACGCTCTTCATTGCTCTCATCTTCATCATCATCTTCGTCATTGTAAATAATCCTCAGAGCTTGTCAGGACGTAGAGAGCAGCATGGTCAATGTTTGCCAGTGCATCTGTGTGTGTGTGTGGGTGTTTGTGTGTGTGTGTGTGTGTTCAGCGAGTTGTTGTTGTCAGCATGTGTGGGTCAGTCTGTCAGCGTGTGTTCATGAATGACTGCATGTAGTTATGTGTATATGTGTGTCAGTATGGATGTGGTCTGTGTTGTCCTCTTTTGCAGCAGCAGTCCTAGTCCTCTGTCTCCTCTCTCTCTCTGTGTGTGTTTGAGTATTTGCCTCTCTCATCCTATTGCTCTCCTTCACACTCTCTCTCTCTCTCTCTGGGTCTCTCACTCGCTCTCTCCCTGCCTTGCTCTCTCTCCTTCGGTTCGCTCCATTGCCTCTCTTGGCCCGCCTCTCAACAGCAAGATCAATGAGAGACAGAAAGAAAGACAGATAGAGGAGAGACATGCACACCGGAGAGGGGGGGTGGTTAAAAAATGTGTTGTCTCTGTAGTACCCCCAAACTCTCACTCTCTCTCTTTTCACCTCTCTGTTGTTCTAATTGCTGCAGTAACGCTCTGCCTCATACATCAGCATACATACACACATATACACACACACACACATACACACACACACATGCACACACACACACACACACACACACTGAGAGCAAGGAGAAAAGGGGTAAAGGGACAGTATTATATGGCCTTGTTATTATTTAATTATGAATTGACCACATTAACAGTTGTGGAGAGAGACAGGGATAGAGAGACATTAAGATAGTGAATGTGCAAGGCAGAAATAACGTTGTTACATCACCCAGAGTCGCAGGGCCATGATCTCCCCAACACACAAACGCGCGGGTGAGTTGTTCAATTGACATTTGAACATAGTCACGTTGTTTTGCTGGCACTAAGATGACAACATTGGCAAAATGTCACTTTAAGCCACAGGTGACCAGAATGCTTAACCATCAAGAACCAGGAATAAATACCAGTGCAACACAGCACAAACTAAAACATAAATGCAGGAAAATGCTAGTAGGGTAGTGATGCTTCAGATACTGGTGAGATATATTATATGGATATTTATATATCCACAAAGTCCAGTTAGAGTAATAATGTACAATGGTTTATCAAAAAACCAAAGCACTAAACTGCATATTGGTATATTGTTATGCAATGGGGCAGCATTTTATAGCTGTGTTAGCAACCGCCTGCTGTGTCGTCAGACTAGTCCATCTAAAATGAATGAGGGCTGCGTTTTTTTGTGGTCAGTCTATCCATGGCCTTGTGTGTAGGTTACTGGCAGTCATTAAAAGTAAAATGTCCCACGTTATAGCATGAGCGCAAAACTGTCTGCTAAACAACACAAAATAAGCATAAACAAATCTGTAACAAAAGGGTTCGAGCATATAGTATGTACCACAGGTTGATGCCTGTGAGCTACTTCATGCAGTCAACTGTGTCTTCCTAACAGCATGTACACTATCTACCATATATCCAGTAGTTTCTGTTTATCCTATAACCTAAAATGTATAGAAGATTCATTAAGATAAAACATTAACTCATTGTAGACAGTAGGTGACTTCTCAGCCTCTGTAAGTTCTCTGTTTTGTATATAATTGTGTGAATTTTCTTGTGGGTAAAATGAGCTGTCCCTTAGACTCTCAGAGTAAACACAGGATCATTCCCATGTGTCCTGTATTTCCGAGGGCATCTGGGAAGCTAGAGACAGTCTAAACATGGAGTGACCTGTTTGTCAGGTATTTTCTTACACTGTTCACATGCATTCCACTGCGTTTATTTCTCCTCTATAACTGTTAGACTCTGACAGGAGAGGGCGACTCCTCATGACAGTACTATGTGTTCTGTGTGACTGAGTGCCTGGATCAAGGTATTCAGTAAGAAAGACAGCAAAGTCTCCTTAGCAGTTAATTTCACTCACCATTGAAGCTTGTGCTCAAGCCTCCAGCAGACAAGTTCCAGCTACACTGCTCTTTTCACATGACATGCATCACCATACACACCCTCTCGAGTTGGCAAGCTATTTAAGCTTTTATCATTTAATAATGATAATAATAATAATAATATTTGAGTAAACATGAATAATATTTAATTAAAATGTTTCAATTTTATTTATAGACGTCTCAAGGACACCAAACAACAAGTCAAAGTGCACTCCTGATGGATACAACTGGACCATCTGGGCTATGACACACACAGAACTGTCTCTGTGGCTGCCTTCTCACCTCCACTGTAAAATAAACAACGCAGCATGAGAGAGAAGACACAGAGAGGGAATCAATAAGTGAGAAAGCAGAGGGTAAAGTCAGGTCACTGACTGAGAAAGGGGAGAAATTATAAAGACAGAAAATATGGGACTGACAGGGACTGACAACACAAAGTGTCTAAACTATTTCCATAGGTTCATCTCATAAGCCACATTTCCACAAGCAAAGACCATGTCTCTGGTTACATGTGAAGCTGATAATCAGTGGTGAGCAATTATTTATGGAAGTTTTTTTAGAAGGACTGATGCTACACAGATGAAAGATGCACCGATGCAAGGCAGGAGGAGCCTCTTAGGGTCTGAAGTTGATGCAGGTAGACAAGTCATATAAATAATGTAAAGACATGAAAGGTTATTCTGAGCACAGCAAGAACAACTATTTTATGAAGTATAAACATGAACTGGCACATGCAAAACTGTGTGTTTGATAGAACAAATTATGCATCACTGTGTTGCAAAATATTGTTTCTCATTGCATGGTAAATCTTTTTGCGTGTTGTATGTTAGTGTGTTTTTCATTGAACCTCCTCAGACCCAGCGCTTTGGGTCAAATGCCACTCTCCCATTAGTCTTGGCATGCTTGATAGGTTAGCTGTCTTGGGACCAGCTTTACAATCTATCTCTCTGTGTTTGGCAAGGAACAGATGGAGATCCTGCTGCTGGATGCACATGCACATCTACACACACACGCACATACACAGGCATTCTAGTTCCTGAAGCATTACGTGAGTGTAAAGATGCACCAGATGCCACTGTATCAACATCACACACCAAATTACTGAAAGGTAGGAAAAAGGAGACAAATGAAAGAATATAAATGATAAAGTAAAAAAGAGATACAGGCGAAAGAAAGAAAATGAATGAGAGACCAAATGCGAGTGCGACTATCTCATGCGATGCTATCTCATGAGCCTAGCAGGCATGCACTACATGTTAACTTTAGTAGGTCAGCCAGCCCAGAAATAACTGCACTGTATGTGTGATAACCTCATACACTCCCTGCTAGCCAATCATGGTGGATTCTCCTTTCTGCACACTAACCAATCAAAAAATACTCCATACATCAACATTTCAAATGTGGTCACGTGATCAACATTTACCAGCTGTGCACTCAGCTTCCACATGAGTGAACCTCCCTCTAAATATATCTCAGCCTGGTTCCCGAACACACTGTGTGAGGACACACTCAATCCTGTGGAAACTTCAGGAAACTAACAGCAGAGAAATCCATTCATTTTATTCAAGTTGATTCATGGAATAATCTCTAATGATTAAATCTAATGCATCTTCCCAGTGATATATGGAAACTGGACGATGTTAGGTCTCTGAAGAATAACCATTTGAGCTCCCAACATGTTGGTGTATTTTTTTTTACTCGTACAGTGCCACAGTGTGGTGAAAAATAGACACAGCACCACCTACATTACGTAAAGGCCCTAATGGCAAAGCAAAACACTTGAAGGCAGATAATATCATGAAGGAAAACTTTCCTTCATTCCATTAACAGAGACAGCAAATCATCATTCATACCACAATACTGCATTTATTCCAAAGGCACTGCAAAGTAGGAAAGGCCCAGTTTATATAAATTTAATACATTTTCATCAATGTAAAATAAAATCTTGCTGATCTACACTAATCCTGACATAGACAAAGGTCAGAGGTTCATGTAGCCATGACGACACTAAGCTTGTTGATTTTCCTCCTGGAAAACCAATGAGAAGACTAAACTGGACTCAAATGAACTCAGAAAATCCCTCTTTTTGTTTTTGTGTGTGTAGGTTGTTATCTATGTGTATGTGTGTGTGCGTGTGTGTATGTATGTGTGTGTGTGTGTGTGTGTGTGGTGGGTGTGTATGTGTGTGCGCACGTGCGTGCGTGTGTAACTCCACAGAGATTAGTGATCTTCTTAATAGGATTAGCATCTCTGTCAGAACGAAGGCAAGACATGGGCCAAACAATGAACAATTTGATACTAGTTTGCTAGCCTGTTAGCCTGAACATAATACACATTAAAACAAACTACACCTATCACTCTTCATGGGCTCCAGGAGAGTATCCGCACCTTGCTTGCATGTCTTACTGATCAGGTGACTTAATTTCAGATGCAACTACTGCTCACTCCCTGCCCTGCAAAAGTGACCCCTGGGTCACTGGAGCCTTGACACCTGGCTCTCATCCTTGTGTGGCTTCTGGATTCGGGCTGGTTTCAGATATGTGGACTGGGCTGAGAAACACTTCCAGTCAGCAGAACAACAGGTAGCTCTTAGCCAGTTGGAGTTATTTATTGTTTTCTCCCCTTTGATAGTAAACTGTTCCTTTATAATCACTTATGCATTTTGCCAACCATTGATATAGCAATTTGTGATTCAATCCCATATGTCATATGTCAAATAATCTTCTGATTGTTCATTTAATAAGAAGGAATTGCAAAATACAAAAGTGTGCATGACACTGTACAGTACAATGTTTTATACAAACCGCATACATACTACACAGGTAATGGTCTGCATGTCATTTATTGCAGAATTGGCATTAAACTCAGTTGCCCTTGCAAGTTCCTAGGCACAAGATTCAGAGCATTTTAGTGAACACAACTAAAAGAAGGAGGTGGGTGAGAAGACATTCAGTAACGGAAGAAAGAAAAGGTACATTACATTGATTGAGGATGCAGAATTGCGATGGTCCATCTTGACAAGAAGCCCATGCACTGGCCCTGAGGGACTCCGCCCAATACAGACAGGGCTAATCTGAACACCCACACAGTCCGAGTCTTCACAGTAAGTGCAGCTCCCAGAATCCCAGAATGGATGTTAGACGTATAACTGAGAGTTTCCTAAAGTGGCCTAACCTGTTACAGTCGCACTACATCACTGTGTTAGTCAGAACAACAGATGCACAGCCACAAACGCAACAGTTCTGCAACTCTTTGGGAAGTTCTTTCCCCAATATTTCCTTTCATGCCTTGATTACTCAATTACTATGACCGTCCTCACAGTTACAACACGAAGTCCACTGGACAGTTCCACTGATGGATGGACAGGTGGAATGATGCACTCTGAGTTGCCATGGCAAAAGCCAGCAAAATATCCCATCAAAACACAAAATTCATAAAACTCATAGAGGTGCTCTGTCTCCTTCTCCTCAGTCTTTCAGTGTGACTCTCTCTTTATTTCCTCCCTTTCCTCTTCTTTGTCTACACTAAAATAGCCCAACCTCTGTAAAGTCTATTAGCAGCCTAAGGTAAGCCTCTTAGGAGAGACTCTTGCTACCTTGGAGCACGGGAAGCCAGTGACACTCAGTGAGACCAAAACACAATCACACACTGGAGGCGAATTTAAGACCAGATATACCAGAGAAGTAAAGGCGAGTACTGATAGAAAGTAAAATCCACAAATAGACAACAATCTTCACAACTCACTTAATAAAGGTTAAAGTGTCACATTTTGACACTCATTTTATGATTAAATATAGTACTTAAATGTTTTCGTTTAGCTGTTATTACTGGAAATTTGTTTCATTTTCATTTTACAGCCAATGAATCTGAATGTAATTAACAGAAAATAGAAAAGTTAATATAATATAATGGGAATAAACAATAACTGGATTACACATGGTGAAATGATTCTCCAGAAGTAACATAGTAGTCTTGAGCTCAGGAAACACCCAATATCATAACGAGATAAATGATGAATGCAATCTGTATCTGCCAAGACTATCTGTGCATCTTTTAATTTTGCCATCTTAGAGTGAAGCTAAGCTGCAAAGTAAAGAAATTCTCTCCTGCACTGAGACCAGTCAGTCAACCACAGACAAAGCTAGACAGCAGCTCCGACAGCTCTTCTTGAAGCGCGTGTCCTATCAACCCAGTTTCCTGTCTCTCTGGATGTCACATGTTGTCAGACCAAAAGCTAAGCAACAGATTGGCATTCCCATTAGAGTCGCTTCACTAAAGCACAGCCTGTTCCTCTACAATATCACCTTATAGCCTGTTCAGGCACAAATTACAACCAGCCATCTGTACAATAAGAAGCCTGCTCCCAAGATGATATGGATAATTATGAGCAGGTGCACGTGGTTTACCACATTTTACTAATCAAGTAGTTTGCTGTGAAACAATTCATTTGGATGTGTTAAGACAAATCCCCCAAAGGACCACGGCTCAGAATCTGACTTCATGTCAGATCATCTGGCCCATTCAAAGCTCAGCACACAAGTAACATGCAACTTCACAATCAAGAATGATTACAAGAACTGAATGACTGCCATTGAGACAGCCAGAGACTGAAAAAACCTTGGTTATTTATAAACAGTCTTGTTTGTCCTTCTTGATATTTCCTGCTGCTCTAACGTAGCTGTTCTCTTCCTGTGTCTCACCTTGGTAGTGAGGATACAGATGCAGTCCATCCTCAGCAGCACGTCTGGCAAAGTTTCACATCTTCTCACTGCAACTTTCCTGTTCCACCGCTCCGATGCTTGTTGCTGACGGGGACGTCCTTCTGCCGACTATCTATCTTTGTCTCCACCTCTTCTCTCATCTCTCTCTCCTCCCTTCCTAATGTCCTCTCCACCTGTCCTGTCATCCGAACAGCTAGATTCGGACCTCTCCATTAAAATAGAGGCCAACTCAGAAAAATGGCAGCTGTCCCAGCGCATCTCCACCCACCCTTTAGTATTCCAGCTGCTGTCTTCATTTTATGGAGACTCGTAGCCACGTAATGACCTCAAAGAGTGCGCCACCGAGGATACGTATCCACGCGCTCACAAAACACACTCAGGACACCAGCTAAACGGCAGAGACAGCAAGAGAGACGCACAGAAAAACGCTCACACAGACAGATGTGCATAAGCACATGTAAACCCACACACAGGTACCTATAGCACACACACACACACACACACACACATGCACATACACACACACACCACTCTCTGCTTTATCAGGTCATTCACTGTTTGGCAGGAGTGGGGATTTGACTGAGTGAACAGTAACAGCAGTATGGCAATGGATGCTCTACTTTCAACTTTGACTGTGGGTATAGGCAAATTTAGATGCACCCTGAAGCTCTACATAGATTGAATCTCACTCACTCATGATATTTTAATATTAAATTTTAAATTATGTTTTTTAAACATTATAGTGCAATATGTATACACATGCACACACACGTGCACGCACAAACACAAAGGCAGTCTTTTACAATTGTTTCTATTCCAATATGAACATCATCCATCATTCATCAGACCAAATAGAAGTTCTAGTCAGTTCTAGTTGGTCTCAAGCCATTTGCAAACAAGTTCTCTTTGTCAACTTGAAATGCAATAACATGTCAGTGTTCACAACTTGTCTGTGCAGCTCACATAAGGCCAAACATGTCATTGCAGGTTAAAGGAACCTCTAACTAACGTGTTAATACGCAATACAAAACCACACAAGCAGTAGTATATACCTGGGACAAATGTTGCCTACAAACGTCTATAGAAAACAACTTTAGTATTAAAGCAAAGCAGGTCAATAACAGCATGATGTGGACTATCAGCAATAGATAAGTAATGTGTACATGGCCCCAAACGACATAAAAGCAATAAAACAAAACCACATATAGCTCAATCAACGAGTTCACTATCAACACATGAAAACTTCCACAGAGCACCTGCCACCAAATCTTCTATATGCGTCAATAATGAATGTCAGCTACATCAAAATACTGGACAAGCTCTCCGCACAAGCTCTCCGTTCAGCTACCTGTCTCACTCTGCTAATTACTGTGGAGAAATTCCCTGCAGGTACAAAGCACTAAATAAGCCTCCAATACAAACAGGTGCCTTACCTTGTTGGGGGTCAGTAGGCCTGCTGGTGACCTGGGGCTGGCTGGACCATGGCTCGGGCTAGGGGAGGTGACTTTCACCTGCCCGGGGCTGGTTGGACTGGTAACAGAGATCAGGGGGAGATCAGGGATATTGAAGGTGAAAGCTGACAACTGTCAAATATTATTCTGTGCCATCTACATCTTAACTCCTTCAACATGACATCCACACATCTGTAGCACGACATGACATTAAATACATTAATAAGACATTGATTCTATCTCTGAATAAAGAGAAGGAAAAGATCTGAATATTTCATTTATGACAGATGAGACCTACACAGTTCTCAGCGCCAGGGATTATGCACATAATTTATCGTATTCGTTCGAATGCGCTGTGACATTGTCAAAGCAACTGTAATAAAAAATTGATTCACTTTCTCTCTATCTACAGATAAATAGTTGAGTAAGTTAAAATGTCAAAAGCTAATATAGCCCACTTAGAGTTGAAATGTATGCTTGTGTTACTTAAGGTGGCAATAAACAAAAAGTAAATTTCTGGACATACCTTAAAGCTGGTCCTTTAGTCAATGGCCCTGCAGGACCTGTGGACCTGAAGTTGCTAAAGGTAAATTTTCCCTGGCTCGGGCTGGTCGGACTTCTGCTGGGAGTGACTCTGCCTAATCCTGGCTCCTTGCTGGGCGTAAAAGTTGTAGCATTGTTTGCTGCATTTGTGACTATCTTAGGGCTGGTGTGAGGTGGTGTGGCAGTGGGTGTGAGTCTGTCTGGAGTGGTTGGAGGCAAAATGCCCTGGATGGTGCTGGAGACGAGGGCCGAGACAGTCACCTGCCTGGGTTCAGGAGAGGCAGGGAGGCTTTGTGCGCTGCTGGAGGTGGTGGAGCTTTCTGAGGAAAGATGTCGCTTTGTGCCGTTCAGTGCTGCTGCTGGAGGTGTCTTTATGGAGCCGGTGAGGGTCTCTGCACTGTTCACTGTAGCCACAGAGGGAGATGATGGTGTAGGAATCTCTTCTGCTGTGGATTCACAGGCTCCAGATTGGAGAGGAGGAAGCGGAGCACGATACTTGGCTTTTGACTCACATGTACTTGACTGTGTTGTCGGGGAATGTGGGGATATTCCAGATGGGACTGGAGGGGCAGGGGACTTGATTGACCTGGGTCTGGGGGTCAAGGGTTTTGGCGGAGTTTGTCCAGACGCTGGGGGACTCAGGGGCCCAGTGGAGTCCTGCTGCTGAGCTGGGACTTGTGTTGGCAGGTTAGAGGAAACATGGTGGCTCCCTGGACTGTCTGACTGGTCCACAGAGGACTTGCTGTCTGCAAGGATGGTCAACTCATAGTACTCCTGTATGTCTGAATGTAGAGACAGAGAGGTTACAGTCACTGTGAATGATTGATATTGATGTTTTATATTCATATGATTGATGTTTTATATCTAAAATAACTGGACAACATAGATTATTGTTTTGGATTTCTAACTTTTTTAGACTGAAACAAACATAATTGGCAGCTCAATAAATTAATCCTTCCTTGCTGCCACATAAAGCTTTTTCAAACGTAACAGTCAACCTTCAGTTGGCAGCCAGTACACTAGGGACATCTAGTGGCAGCATGGGGATATATCAACATATATATCAATATATCAACGCAAGTAACTCCTGAAAATATTAATCCCACTGCCTTTCTCTTTTCATGAGTGTGACTCATGACACTGTGACACTTGTCCCCTTCTCATATAGAGCCCTGACAGGTTACGCTAAATCATAGTTGTGAGTTCCGACTGACAATCCAGTTGTGTCGGAGACATAACAGAGACAGTGAAGAAGAAGAAGAAACACAAACTGTATGTGGGAAGACGACTGGGAATAAAGCTGGGGAGGATGTGTAAAAGAAAAAGCAAAGAGTGACGTGTAAGTGGAAATTCCAATTTTAAATGGCAACAAACGTGGAGATTATATAGGACTTAATAAACACACTGTACATTAGAATATATCAAAGTCTATAGGTGTCCTGGAAGGTGAGGACAAATGTCTTTGACACAAAAGAGGTGAATGATCATCAGCTACTAAGACAATAATATTACCAGGAACAGGTCTGTTCAAAACAGGAACTAGGTCTCATGTTTAGTGAGAAGCATACAAACACACACACACACACACACAAAAAGAGAGAAGCGTTACAGCTAAAGGTGTGGGCGTGGTGCAGAGCAGATGAGAACCAGTTTGTCATCATACACATAACTACAGACACACACACGTGGTGTGACTGTTATCCTTCCAATGAGACACAGTTTACAACAACCAGAACTATAGTTTACACAGACTGTAGACTGTTGGGAGGAATTTATGCATGCAACATGTTCCTTAAGACTATTTCCTACAGAGGGCCAAGTGTGTCCGATCATGTCTCACCTTCATCTGCCTTTTCTGATACTTATTTCCTGGTGAGTGCACATGTGACAGGCCAGCTCAGATCATTTGTAGACACCGTGAAAGCTGGTGCTGTAAATGACCCTTTAATCTAACACGACTTCTGATTTAAACACGCTGATCTCTGCTTTTTACATCAAAGATATAATAAAAAAATTATATAATAATAATAAAAAACCCTACTTTGAAAAGTGTCCCCATAATTTCACTTCACACCGTTATCCAGCGCATCGTCATGAAAACATATCCATAACAAACCAGGGTATAGGAAGGTCCACAACTCTGATAGTGGTCATAAATTAACCAAGCATTTTAATCCACACCATAAACCTGAAGGAGTGCATAGAGGTCAGAGACAGACAAACAGATATATTTACCCAGCAGAGCGCTGAAGAGCTGACTCTGGAAGACACTGATGACTCGGTCCAGAGACTGCTGGAGCTGGTGGTCCTCCTCCACGTGGCCCTGTTTGGTCTGATCCGCATTGTGCTGCCTCTGTTCTAATTTGGTCCGGTACTGCTGGAGCAGCTCCAGGGCTCGCTGAGCATCTAAATACAACATACAGGCACAGTAATAAAATCAATACAAATAATCCGGGTCCTGTTGGAAGGAGCACAGAGATTAACAGCGCTGTATGTGTTGCATGTGTTTAAAACATGGTTTAAACACACTGGCTGGTGAGCAGAGCACCTGGCTGTGAGCGAGTGTGGACACAGGTGTTTCCCTTATCATTTGTAATTAATGATGTTGAGTTAATAAAGATAAAGAATACTTTTTTCATTGGACAGGTCATTTTAATCACAAGGGAAATACTGATTTCTGTGGAAAACCCTTCAGCCACCACACTCCTTTATTTACCTATCACATTATAATGTTTTTCTTTTTTTTTTTTTGCAATGTTTTGTGTAGCTGTGATGTAGACGGGCATAAGGGCAATAAAGTTTATGGTGCAAAGGGAGGCTACATTCCTGGTCCCATGCCAGGCTGAACAGCTGATTAAAGCCAGGACAGACTCCTGTGTTTACATGTACGTATAACTATGAGCTCGTTTAACTTCTATCAACTCATTTTTTTTAAAAAGTGTTGGAACATGACTCATTTGTCTTTTTGAAAACGACGTGCAACAATGTGAAACCCTGTGCAGTTCAATGCTACAAACAAACAGCCAAAGCTGACTCAACGTTTTAAATAAGTGCTACTTCGCTGGTTATTTGAGCGCCGAATTTACCCCAGTGTCTGAATGTTTAGAAATAGCTCGTGACTCGTTGTGTACGTGTTGTGTAAACATGTCTGATAACCAGTAGAATGTTAAACAGCGGGAGTTGTTAGGCGGGTTTCGTTTGGCGGAGTTAGGACTGAGCTGTTCGGTGGAGTTACTTCAACACAACAAAAAACAAACACTGGTTTACACAAACACTGTGAGACAAACTAAACAAACACATTTCTGATCAACTATCTGTGTGTGTGTGTGTGTGTTACCTCGCTGTCGCACAGGCATGGTGACGTCCTGACGGCGTCCTCTCCCGGACCGAGTGTCTGTGTCTCTGTGACAGTCTGTCTCTCTGTCTGTCTCTCCCTCTGTCTGTCTGTTGTTACAGATGTGCCCGTCTGTCCCGGGACAAACTGGGACACGAGGAGACGACACGGCGGTCCTCTATGTCAACCTGTCCTGTCGTCAACAGGAAGAAATAACACTACACACTACACACGCACACTACACACACACACACACACAGTCACCTGGACTTAGTACCTGACTGTGCTTTTATTCCCTCTCTTCCTGTCTGTCTCTCTGTGTCTCTCTCTCTGTCACTGACACTTGTTCTCCATTCCTTCATTCAGCCAACTACACCGCAAACGCTGTCCGACCGGTTCTGACACACACACACACACACACACACACACACACATTTAAAAGTCACATAATACCACATACAAGCACACATCTAAAAGTCACACACACACACAAATGCAATTTCATCCAACCACCATTACTAAAGCAGGTTTGAGTGACCCACACAGTATTCTGTCTACAGAAATAAAGCTTTCTTCTTCTTCTTCTTCTAATATGTTTACATATGTGTTTTACAGACAGTGAAGAAGACCTGAGTGTGGCCCCGCCTCACTTCTTCCCTCTGTCTGTCACACAGTGGTTGGCTGAATTCTGTGAATCAAACTGTAAAGATGTGTGTTGTGGGGGTTGGAGTCTGTTGTGATGTCCCTCTATGTGTAATGTGGTACACACACACAAACAAAATGAAAAAGCACTGTATATGAGGGATGCTACTGAAATGTCACTGGTTTAAATACCATCAGCCGTCCAGGCAAGTTCATCCCTGTGAGGGGTTTGCTGCTGCTGTGCTGGGAAACAGTGTTGTGTTGAGTTGTGTTGAGTGGATTAAAGCAGCACTGCATCTACCACTCAGCCTGGACCAGAGCCTAGTTTACTCAAAACAAACACGCCTAAAGGAAGAAGCTCACAACATCCACTCAGTGAAATGTAAACAGATTTGGGTGATGGTAGGAAAATATTATCAAAACATGTTAGTTGATGATGACGGTGCCAACTTGGATTTATATACCGGGGTAAGGATTGACAGGGTGAAGGGACGACAGTCACAGGCAATAAAGGGCAAACATACAAAAGCTAAGTTGCTGCCTCACACTCGTCAGTCCTGCGTATTGGACACAGTTTACTTTCTGTCTGAGTGAGGCTGTGGACAGGGGATCAATTGTAGGGCTACTTCATCTGCATACACTTATACAAGCCCACTGCATACATACACAAGCAGCTGAATGCAGGTCATGGACTCAGTCAGTGGCGTTGTTATTGATCGGGTCACAAAAGCATATCGACTGCTATGGTGGGTCCAAAAGAAAAAACCCCTCTCGCTCTGTAGCTCTTACACACACAAACATACACACAGACTGATTCCCGCATGATGTGTGAGTCAGTGTGGGGAGAAATGTATGCATGATTGTGTAAGTGGGTTGGTCAGTCAGCACATCAGAAGTATTGTGTTGTTCAAACCAGCGTGTAAAAGGCCAGCGTAAAGAGGAAAAGGAACAAAAGGACATCATTCTGCTCTAATCAGTGTGTGTGTGTGTGTGTGTGTGTGTGTGTGTGTGTGTGTGTGTGTGTGTACAATTACCCTCTATTGTTAATTGTTGGTCCGTATCACAGTAAGCAGAGTTGTGTTATCAGGCCATGAATGGCAGGAAAAAAGTGGGGAATTGCAATAGTTAGAAAAGGAAGAACATTTAGCAAATAACACTGAATAATATAGATGATATTTATCCTCTCGTGCATCTTGTTATAGATTTCTTGTTATATGTTTCATTTCTTCTCCGAGCCAGTGAAACAAAGGCCAGAGTTACTAACATGGTTTTCTCATACACACTGTTTGTGAGGCAGCTTGACAAACTCAGCTGAACCTCGATGATCCGCGGCTCAGATAAGTGTCAAGGAGAGATGGGATGGAGCGATAGAGAGGGATGAAGAAGACTGAGCCTGTCAGACTATAGTGGACAGAGACAAAGGAGCATCTGCGGAGATGATGAGAGGGAGGAGAGGATCTGCTGAGTTTAATCCACAGAGAAGTAGAGGAAACTGAAATCTCCCACCTGCTGAGCTGATCCTCATCCCCTTTCACTCTCTCCTCTTGTTACCTCATCTCTTTTTCTCTATCTCCAACATTAATCCATCCCACTACAACTATATCATCTTATCAGGCTCTATGTTTGTTCCTATTTTCCTTCCTCCCATTTAATCTCTCTACTCCTGTTCGTTTATCCTCTGTCGTTTTTACCTGGAGCATCTTTTTCCGTTTTCTCTATTTGAATAATTTCTTTCCTGATATCCTCCTTTACACTTCATAACCTCCCTTATCAGTCTTTATTACTTTATCCTTTCTTCTTCTCTAAGCCTCCTTTTGGACCATAAACGTTTTTCTCTAGTTTCTACTTCAGTTCAAGGTACAACAATTTACTTTCCACCCAAAGACAGAGCTCAGTGCATCAGGAAGAACCCAGATTACCAATAGTGACATTTTTATTATTTGTACAATAGAGACTTTAGTACATTATTCAAAACACTTCTTATATACTGAAAAAATGTTACGTCCCAAAGCCCAAAAAGGCTCCAGTATAATCATTGCACAGCATTTTTTCAATTTTATACATATATTATTTTTTGTAAAAACTGTATCTTAAATAGTATGTACAGATAGCGTCTGCAAAATGCATTCTAAACACATGATATATATTATATATACTTCGGCAATTACATTTCTCCGCATTAATACTCAAACTTAAAATCTGGAAGGATTTCAACTTGCATGTGCAAATAAATAAAGAAATAAATAGTTCTGTTAAATCGTCACTAAAATTTGTCCAACTTACAACTCAACAGCGGTTCTCTCATCAGAGGTCAAAGTACTTTTTGTCACACAACAGAAGAAGCAGCATTCAAGTTGGGTAGGTGTAGGTACTGCAGAAAGCATGAGTACATTCACAATCAATATGAGTCATCTGAAACAGGATTTCATTCACAGCTATGTACACTGACACCATCCTCAGCATTTGTCCAGCTCTTATGTAGTTTAAACATAGAAAAATGAAATGTTTTTTTATAGTCATATACATATATATATATATAATATATATTTTTGTATAACACAAATTCACAATTACAGTAGAAATACATTATGTACAGTTTTGGATAGTACATGTGTAGGTCTCCGAGTCATAATGTGCGTACTTCCATCCATAACTTTGTCATAAGTGTCA
This sequence comes from Trinectes maculatus, assembly GCA_016785345.1. Classification (NCBI taxonomy): domain Eukaryota; kingdom Metazoa; phylum Chordata; class Actinopteri; order Pleuronectiformes; family Achiridae; genus Trinectes; species Trinectes maculatus. The sequence goes on from JAFBJQ010039974.1 coordinate 36,138, forward strand.
TTATAAAATATCACAATTTTTGAGCAAAGCTAAGGTATATCAATATATTTAGAAAGAATTACCTGAAACATGTAGTAAAAAATACTTATATTATCAAACCTTTTTCTCTGTTCGCATCACAATAGCTTTGATATTTCAAACTCTAAATAGGGTTGGTTGGGTGTCTGTGGTTATGAGGTCAACCACACAACTGGTCTGTGCCATTTTGTGCCCCCTTTGCTGAACTAACTAATAAATATTAGGAGAGGTGGCACAAAATGGGCACAGGATGACACTGTCATGTCAAGCAAAACAAGGGTCGGTAAAGGATGTTGTTTTACTCTGAATGAAACAGCGGCAGGACTTGTGGCATTTACACAAAGACAGAAAATGAACCTATTCACTTTACTGTGGTCACCTCTGTCATGTCATGTCGTTGACAATGAATGTTGGATTTTATTACAGCGCCATGACTCCAGCTGTGGCCAGAATATTCCGGGACAGTCGACGTTTCGACATCTGCATCTTTTTTCTTACGTCCTGCTTCACAGACAGCTTGACCCAACCCAAAGGTGATTTTAAACATACACTGAAAAAAAAATTGGAAATCTCAGTTCCCCTGTACACATAGATTAGCATCTCCCCAGGTTACAAAAATTACACAGAACTTTCAAGTGTATCTAAACGCCTTTGTGACACAGATCAGATCCTTCCCCGATTGTCTAAAAAGGGCAAATCTGCTTCACGGCAGATTTTTTCCATTAAGACACAAACACGTTTTGTACCCGATTGATTCTTGTAGGGACATTCACCTTTCTCTTGTTGCTTTCCACAGGGAGGCCAGAGGTCGGAACACTTCAGCAGAGCAGATGCTTGCTGACATTTGGATCTGAAGCCAGGCCAGACCGGTTTAAAAAAACAACAACAACAACAAAAAACACTGTTTCCCTTCTCCCTGACGCCTCTCATGCTGTGCAGATCAGATCTGGGCCACACAGAGGTAAAGCTCAAATTTTATAAGCCTGTGTTAAAACAAATAAAAAACTAGAGAGGGTCCATATGGCACTAACGTCAGAAACCCAGTGGTAATATACATATATCAAGAGTTTAGACTGTGGATGGAGGCTGATGATATGAGTCATGCTGTGACTATCATACAACTCAAACAGCTAGAAAGGGATGTGGAATTACTGTACCTAAATCCTAAAGTACCTAATATGAAAATAAAACACAGGACTTCACATTATGGCACAGTTATTATAAACTGGTAGACTGTGGTTGTGAGAGTGTGTGGTTTCTAATAGAATCTAAATTCTAAAAATCATCCGAGAATAGTGCACAGAAACTAGACAATGGGTTGTATATGGGGGCACATCAGTGTGTTGGTTCATGTGCGCGGCAGTGTGTGTAAACATTGGCATGACTCGCTCAGTAGATGGCACTGCAGGACAGGTTAGGCTCTGCTGAAAAGCTGTGGAGCTTCAGGAATATTGCTTTAGCTCTTTTCAGCACAGCTGTGCAAGCAAAAGACACACACACACACACACACACACACACACACACACACACACACACACACACACACACAACAAGTAGCAGGAATGGAGGAGGAAAACATTTGAAGAAATTATCCCTGTATGTTCATAAGACAGAATTCAGAATGTGTGTGTGTGTGTGTGTGTGTGCGTTTTGAAATGAACTATTCTAAAGATAAACTTTAAGAGCTTTCCGTCCAGGCCCACAAATGGATGCAGCTCTATATATGTACACAAGGCATGAAGTCTTAAGTGTTTCGTTTCTGTACAGTGGAGGCAATAAGACGTGCAGAAGACAAAAGAAGAAAACACAAAAGACCACAAAGGGAAGAGAAGAACAAAAAAATTAAAAAATAAAACAAAAAGTAGAAGGCCGCAGTGAAAAAAAATAAAACAGGAGGAAAGAGCAATGAATACGATAGTGGGTGAACCATGTGCTCCACAAAACAAAACCAGACAGCAAAGTAAAAAGCAGTGGAGAAAAGCAAAAATACTTTACCCCAGAAACCTAACCAATGAAAACAAACTAGTCAGACTGACCAATCAGATGACTGCCTACTTAACAACCAATCACAAAACCCAAACTGCAGCAGCCCTGTAGGGACTCAACATTTAGAGTCCTCTTGTGGTCCATCCAGCCGCCGATCAGGTCCCTGACCGTCGGTAGACAGAAGAGCCGATATGTTTCCTATGGTACATTTGGCACTAGTATTTGCCCTTGGTCCAGCAATAGGCAAATAAATGTCTGTGTTCCCCTAAAAAGGTAAAAAAAAAAAAAAAAGGCGGCTCATTTTTTTTCAGTTCCACAGGCCCCCAGAGGAGGACAGGTGGGGTGGCGTGGGAGGCGATGAGCAGAGAAAAGAAGCCTTGTTGTGTTTGTTCGCTTGTTTGTTATAAAACTACTTTTAGCGCATGCTGCTGTCTCTCAGAACCACCATGTCCACCATCCGCTGGAAACTCTTCAGCAGAGAGACGGCTGTCTCATGCTCCATGTGTAAAAAACTATGTCCGTTAGCCTGCAAGGCAAACACGCAGCACGGTCAAACAGCATGTGTGTGCGTATGTACAGAGGTTATGTGTGCTGCAGCATTGCTATGCACATGTGTATGTGTGAATGTGCTTGTGGGTGGATGGAGGGTCAATGCCATCATTATCTCAGTAACACATCACTGTTGGGGAAAAGAGAGAGAAGAGGAGGGGCTACACAGTCATGCTGTAAAGAGAGAGAGAGAGTGAGAGAGAGAGAGAGAAGGGGTAGAAGACAAAAAAGGGCTTTTAGATGAGTTCATCCAACTAAACTGTACATCTGTGGATGATGGGGAGGAGGGAGGGGAGGGAAGCACAGGAGGAATGGGAGATGGAGGCAATCTGTTTGCAATCTTTGAAACAGTAAATATCAATACAAAGTATTTAGCACAGTAAATGGCTTTTTTCTATTTCTGTTTTAATTCATATAATAGCAGAACCTCTAATGGCTACTGGATTGTTGCCTCCAGGAAAGTAGTTTTCCCATCATCATCGTATCATTTCACTACATTACTGATGCATTTGTATTTCTTTGTCGTACAAAGCCATTTGTTTACATTTGAGAAAATCTAGTCTGACAAATTGCATAGTCTAATTCAGTCCTTTCACAGCAGTAAAATATTTGATCCAAAGTTTCCCTAGATACAAATATGCAGAGGCAGAACACATGTTCAGAACAATGTGGGGACAGCAGACAAACAGTGTGCAGCTGATAAATCAGTTTGTGATAAGAAAGTGAAATGTAGATGTGGCAGCCATGATAAGAGACAGGCGTTTTCTCCTGGAGCTGGCAGAATTTTTCTTTTCTCTTTGTGCCATTGGGTACTGAAGGCAATCACAATGAGCACTGCAGTGATGCACTGAAGAATTTCAGTTCTCCACTCATGTCTTACTAAATGTCCTTCACAGCCCTCATGAGAGTATTTTTCTAAAGCCACTTAAATAAACCTGTGAATCTGTGGCTATAAAGTTGTTATGTCGAGCATTCGTGGTGGTCACTAATTAGTGATGAATGAGAGAGGGGATAGGGGGCGTCATTCCAGGTGTTTGGCCTACCAGGTGCCCACACACACACACATGCAGAAAAAACAGGCAAGAATATAAAACCAAGTACCACCGGGTGTGGTAACACAACGTTCCACAGTGTTTACAAGGAGCAGGTGATCAGTAACTGTGCACTTATGTTGATACGTATGTCAACGTCCTGATTGCTGCTCTGCCTCCATATTTGACAAAGGGGTTAGGGTAAGGGTGGGGAGAGGGCAGGACGGGGCTGTTTCTGGTCAGATTGATGAGGAGTGTGGGAGGGGGGGTTTACCTGCAGTATCTTGTCTCCAGGCTGCAGGGCAGACGCGGCGGGCCCGTCATGCTGTACCCTAGTAACAAAGATACCCTATAAGTCAAAATGATACACCGTTAGGACAACACAGGGACACGATGGTTTAGAATCTTTGCCTTTCTTATTCTCATCTCACTATCTGCCCACCCGCCCCCCCACCATCCCTGCACAAAAAGTGGAATTTAGAGAGGCATGAAAATGACTCAAATATGCTAAATAAGACTGCTGGTATATTATAGTGACAAATTTTCAGGTAATGGAGTTTACTCTGAGTTATTCATTACTCCAAAGTAGACATTTAAATGTTGTCATCGGCCAGGTACAAACATAGCATCTTGGTTTAGAATAGACACGATGTTAGAAAGTGGGAAAAATAGATGCAGACCTTATATGTAAATATGTACAGAATAGGGGTGTGAAATGGTTGGGTGTTGGATTGGTTCTGACTAGGGGATAGAAAAAGGTCGCAGGGAGGGCAAAAGATATTTCATCCCCATATTTTCCCCTCAGTAACCCAAGGCAGAGATTGTAAAAACACCAACATCTTTTCACCGGGAGCTGAAAGATGTTTTTGAACACAGAAAGTGTGAGACAATGCAGCTGTATCGACTCGGCATGTTTCAACAGGTTGTGCACGTGTTGAACACGCAGTAGTGAGCTCAACAGATAAATGTGCCATCGAGAAGTCACACTAGTTAGAACAACATGATGTAGTAGTGACGGTGCAGCAGCACCTACACACTACAATCTGTGGGTGAATACAGGAACAAACACAAATAATGCATGTCAAATAAATGCATTTGTTAGAAGGATTAGTCGAGTTATTGTTCACTGCAACGCTGGGTTTTTATACAGTGAGCCTCATACATACTGGACATGCAAATATTTTTGATGTTATGTCTGTGCAAATATTAACATTTGCACACGAAGTGATTGTTATATTTAGATGTGGCTCCTTTAACTTCATGTCCACTCACATCCATTAAAACTTGATTGTTTGCCCGTGGGATCAAATACGGAGCTCACTGTACTTTACAAATGTGTTTGTTAGCGGCTGAAACTTAGCGTAGCGTTCATCACAACAACCAAAACAGACTATAAAGCAGTTGCACACAGAGCTGCAGTGTCCTGCAGAAACCTTCTGTTCTCAAAATTTGTCGTTTTTGGAAATTTTGAAAATGGAAGAATTCCTCATAGTGTTGTTCAGTTCACAGGTGTATAAATAATTCTGCAGACAATGTTAGTTAATGAGTTCAAGCAGTTCAGTGATAACATGTATAGTAACATGTATCGACATTTCTCTCAACAATCACAGTTGCAGCTCAGTGTGCAAAGACAACATACAGTGTTTAGCAGCACATTGAACAGAAAATTTGTCTTTTGAATGGTTATGATCCAGATTTGCACAAAAAAGATCCTGCTTCTTAAAGCCTGGTTCTCTTTTCTGAAATAGAGCCTGAGAAGTGAAAACGTCAAAGTAACAGAGTCTTTGCTCACTGTCGGACCCAGTGGCTTATAGTGCCACTGCTTACCTCTATTTCATACAACTATGAATTTCCCTGATGATATGAGCAACATATCTAATTGGTATGAATAAGAAAATCAGAAGGTGCCTGCAAACAACAAGTTGCCCACAGGGGGCAAAATCCTGCTGCTCACTACCACATCTGTGTAATTTATCAGTTTGTTTCATTATTGCAAGTCGAGCACACTTTACTCTTATGTCTGTCCTCAGTCACATTCACACAATATATGTGACATGTGACATGTACTCTAGTTATCATAATAGATAAAACTGTAATCAAAGGCGTCTGCATCTGTTTGGCCAAAATTTGCTGACTAATAGTAACAGCTGTATTTTTAACTCTGGAAAAAAGTTCATACATACATACATAAAGTTTATATCACACCACATTTCAGAATAGTTGCTTTTGCATGTTTTATATTCTCCCACGCTTCAACATTTGCTGATATTATGGGATGTCAGTGCAGAAGTAAGATCAGTAGGTGACTTACAATCACTGTTAGTTTTCAACTGGGAGTTCAGAAAGCACTTGCTCGCGCTAACATGAAATATTGCAATGTATGCACAAATAAAAGTACGTATATATGTAAACGTACATCTCATATTTTTATGCTCTATAAATGTAATGTATGTATGATGTTATTATCTTACAAAATATCTATCAGAATCATTTGACAATGTGCATATTAGCATTAAGTCAATTTGATGCCTGTGTAACATGGCATTAACAATAGATAAAGAGCAGCTATGGGAAACGTATGCATACAAGAAAAGATGCAAATTACTTTATAAACCTTGGAGCCAGCGGTTTTCTCAAAATTAAATTTAAGCGGTGAATTGAGTTTCTATATTATGACTTCACACCCACAAGTTATATTAATACACCATTTGACACAAGGGATGCACAGAGGCTGGATGTGTTAACAACTGCTCTTGGAGGCTTCTATTTATAGGCCAGCTGTCTCGTTACTCGGCCGCTCAGCATCTGATGTCAGAGCAGTCGGTTAAATCTGTGATAGGCCTACTTCCCTTCCTTAGATTAAAGTGCTGAACATCTAAAAAGTCCCAGGACCAAACAGTCTTCCTAAAATAGCTGGCAGAGCTGTGAGAGCAGCCTCCCTGCTTCAGCCTGACTATAGCAGCGCCGTGTTTCTAGGACAGACTGCCATGTGCATGAGGCCTGAAGGGATCTGCAGACACACTGACAGTATCAGTCAAACTGAGAGGCGGACATGTGTTTGCAATAAAACTTCATGCATGCATGTAATAAACCAATCTATTTCCAAATATTCAAATATTTCAGTTTGTTTATGCAGCATCATTTTCATGAGCCCCAGTTAAACTGCACGTTTTCACAGACCCATAGCGGCTCAAAGTTAACCACGTCAACTGCTGCCCCACAGATAGAGAGACAGATAGACCAAACAACACTGCAGTCATGAGCAGCAGTTTCCATGGCAACTCTGAGGCAAAGCCGAGGAGGCTGTGATTGGTTGGCAGGCCGGGTCGGGGTCGTACCATGTCGGAGGGTTTGAAGGGGTTCCCCTGGCCACTGATGCCGCCAGAGATACTGAAACCAAGACCAGGGTTCTTCTCTATTCTCACACACAACTGGAGGAAAAAGGAAAGAGTAGAAAAAAAAAGAAAAGACAGACAGAAACAAGAAAGACAACTGAAAGTGAAATACAAAGATTATAACAAGCATAGACTAGACAACATGTACAAGAGTGGGAACAGTACTTTGATGTGGTACGTGACACATTCTGGCAGTTCCTTGGTAACATCAAGGGATATATATCGTTTTCTAAGCGAAAGCCATCTCATCCTCAAAGGTGAAAAACATAACAATGAACAGCTGTCACACCTGGTACAAACACCTTCATGTTTCTACACAGGTCCAGTGCTGCGTCTTTGAAACAGTCACAACTATTCCTAAATGGCTTTTTCTACAACAGTTTTTTGTTGTTTTTAGCAGGTTAAAATCCTTTTGTCTTCTTTAGTCAGTCGTTTATTGTTCTTAGTGGGGACCATCTAAATTGACTTAACCCCACAATATCTGACCTGGTAACCATCCTGTCCTGATGAATCACATCTGACAACTCTTAAGATGTAAACATTAACATCTTGCCTAATTCATTTTCTGTGGGGTTACATTAGAATATCGTGGGGTTAACGATACAGTCGGTTTACCATAAAACTGTTCTTAACATAACGACAATATAGTAGCTTTCATTTCAGCACAACCAAAGTTCAGTGGGACCTCCCCAGTAACAGGATGTGCTTTGCTTTCAGACAGACAGACAGATGGACAGATAGGTGGACAAACAGACAGATAGACAGAGAGACAGACAGATACCTGTTCCTGGAAACCGTCTGTGCTCTTCTGGCCTTTTGTCTGCAACAGGCAGCGAGCGCTCTGAGGCCTTGGGTTGGTGTGGGTGGTCATAACAACCTGGTTGCTATGGACCATGCTCTGGTTGCTGTGATACTGGGGGTTAGTGGCGGGCAGGGAGGGCTGATGGGAGGTGTGGGAGGTATGGGGGTTGTACTGGGGCTGGTTCCCAGACGGGGACAGGGCCATGGGCAGGCCGCTGCCGGGATAAGCCTGACCAGAGGCAGGAAGGGCTGGATGGAGAGAAGAATGAGACTTGTACAGTCGAAAAAAAATTTGAACTTCCTATTCTTGGTGAAATAGGGCAAACTGATGGAATCATGTTATACTATGGTTACTTCAATTGAATTTAGAACAAATAACACCAACAAAAATGTATTAGTTTGAGCGGAATTGAACATATTTGTGTATTAATGAATGTAAAGTCTCATATTTTGGGGGTTAACTGTTATAGTTTTGTTCACAAAATCCAGGTAAAGAGTAAAAGAATGTCTGGAACAGGCTGTGTGACCTCCATTTGCTTTGGGTTTGATTAACCTTTTTTACCTTGAGCCATGTTGCCTTGGTACTGTCCAGGGCCCCCAGAGGGAACCACTGATAGGGGCATCCCTGGTTGGTACTGGCCCCCCTTATTCATCATGCCGTCGTAGCCTTGTTGCCCAACCACACGATGCGGCGTAGCGGCTGAGGAGGAGGAAGAGGAAGTGACGATCATGGTGTTGTGTGACTGGTGGGAGGGGTTGTGGGAGTGGGTGCTCTGTGGACACAGAGAGAGGATAGTTAAGAGACCTGGAATGAGAAGAATCAACATACAGTACTCGATACAGCGGAGATAAAGCTGCAGTATGTAACTTTTATAAAAGTATTTTTTTCTCATATTTGAGTCTGCTCTCTTCTCCATCTCTCACATACTGCAGCTTTAAACTGTGGCTCAATGGTCACCTTTTTCATGAGGTTGTCAGGTGGCACGTCCCTCCTGCCAAGTGAATAGGGAACCCACTGGTTGCTCCCCGACACCCCCTCCTGGTCGTTATCCAGCATAGCGGCCTGCTGAGAGGGGGTCTGGGAGACAGAGAGGCAGAGCGACCATTACTTAAAAAGAACAGTATGTAATTGATTCCACGTGTCAGACTTCTGCCATGTTATGTCGTTATGTCTTTTGTGTGATTAGTGCTTTTACGACTAAGTGAAAAGATGTTTCTTTAGCAGTTAAGTCATGTAGTGTGAAGTGCGAATATGGGACTTAGGTCTAATGCCTCTACCTCCAAGAACAGCAGCCTCTAATTTAAAGTCTCTGAAAACTTCACTTTTTTTTTAAACTGAAATATTCGTGATGTAATTTATCTGCGTTTTCATAGCTCAGCCAACCTATTTCATTAGGACAGTGTGGATGTTGTTTAATATGTTTAACTGGCAGTGGCAAATCCAGCAAAAACTCTGATTTAAAAGGCACACACACAAATGTGACACACACATATGTGACACACACAGAACAAAGTGTTCATTTCAAACCCCATTAGAAAAACAATTACATAGTGTTCCCATTTCAAAGACAGGAAATAAAAAACAACCTACATAGAACATAAATGCAAGCATGTCGGCCCCAAGCTGATGATATACACAACAGCTCCATAGGTCAGATAGTAAAGATCTGCTTATAGACTATTATACAGCAAATGTCACAGTGGCAAAGAGGAAAGCTGCTATGATCTCTGTTGCTTCGATCCCTGTGAAATTAGGAAACTGCCTTTAAGCTGAACACAAACTGTTTTTAAATGAATCAGTTACTAGATTTTCTTCGCTGGCTGCTGTGATTGACATTGAAAGTGACTGTCAATCATGCAAAGAGAGAGTCACAGGGTCTGAGTGGCAGAAAGTGGATCAGATCCCGCTCACTATTACTGTAGCTCGAGATGACAAGTTATATAGTGATTCATAATAGCAGTAATGGCTCACACTTAGATAACATGTCATGGTAGCTGTAGTTGGGTGAAGAGGCAGTGGCATCTATTCTCTATAATTACCTATGTGAGCAGTAATAACAGCAGTACCAGGGGTTCATTGTTCTCAGAGGGATACTCACAGTGTTAGCAGATGGAGGAGGAGGTAGTGGCAGCCAGCGGCCAGCAGGGGGCTCATGCTTAGTGTTATTGTAAAGGTTAAAGTTCAAAGTGCTGCTGCGCCCCTGGCCGTGACCCCCGCCCTGACAGAGCATGCCCAGCGTGAGCGTGTTGTGCTTTAGGACACCACTCTGATTGGAGAAGACAACATCACATGACATGGGTGAATGTAGTGGGAGAGGTGGGGGGGGGGTTGGAGCCGACACAGCGGGCTGCAGCGTGGTGACAACACACTGTGAGCTCCACAAACAAACAATCAAACCATAACACTGATAAAACAACAACGACAACAACAGTGCAGAGTTGCTGAAAGCACAGAGAAATGTTAGCTAGTGATTGATCAATACACACATAACATTATGTCAAACAAGCAACAACCAGTGGATCAGTTCAGTCCAGCGTTTGGTCTGGTTATGTATGTATGATAGGTGCATATTCAAACAGTCTATTCCCAAACCAAAAACCTTACTGAAAAGAGTATTAAATCTTTTTTTGTTTTATGTGTCAAGATACATAATGTTTAATTTTAGCAGCATCCTACAGCTGTGCTCAAATGTCTAAATGCTTTGATTATTAAAAAAAAAAGCACCTGCATTGGATTCAGTTTATAATTCTTTTGGTCATATATGATAGTAAATGACATATCTCTGATGAAATATTCAATTCAGCCTTTTAAGGTATTTTTAAGGAAACTAACTGCAATATTTAAGAACTTTTCTAGACCTGCAGATACCCTGGCTATATACATTTTAAAATGACAACTTCTGTTTGGTCATCAGATCTGCCCTCGTGTGGCCAGAGACTTCACGGTGTCTTGTGAGCAGGGACCACGTGTACAGATTACACTCGACAACATAGCATCTCTGTCAATTAGTGTGATTTAAGGTACATGAAGGTGACATTTTTTTTGATAAGTTAAGCTAATGGTATGGAAAAGGGAATAACAATATTTTCCAAAGTGTTGAACTGTTCTTTAGAAGTAACTAATATTCCCTCAATCATTAGTGATACGTTTACTTCTTTACAATATGTCCTTTTCCATATTTAGTGATCACACTTATTGTAAAGATCTTGTTTGGTGAAAATATCAAACACCATAAAGAAGATTTATTTCAAGACCAGACCCCAAATAAGTATCTTAAACTGGTATTGATCTCCTATACACTTTAATCAGTCTACTGGAATTATATCAGGAAGTTTTACTTTTAACATACAACACAAGATAATTGAATTCAACGACCTAATTAAATGTGACAGTTGTTCTGTGTACGTCAAGAAGTGAGTGTGCAGTAGGTCAGGCTGACAGAACAGTGTGGAGGGAACACAAATGCAGCCGCACACATATTTGGTCAACCTTACAACACAGACCTACACAGAAAGACGCAGGGAGGGCCTTCAAACTGTGTGTGTTTGTGTATGTGTGTGTACTTGAGAATATCTCCCATTTCTGTCTAACACATCACAGTCGTACCCTGTCCAGTCGTTTGGCCTCTATATGTCGGAGTAGCTGTTGCCTCCAGTCGGCAGGCATCTTGGAGGTGATGTCTTCGGGCTTCTGTGGCACCACAGGTCTTACTTTGATGGTGTCATCAGGTGGCTTCTCCGGGCAGGTTGCCAGGGCGTAGTCAGGGGGCATCTTCTCAAGAAGGGCAGCCATGGTGGGACGAGCTGACACTGGACGGGCCTGAGGACAAAGAGTTAAGATTTTATAAATATGATTCATTAAAAAAATATACATTTAAGAAAATGAGTTCGACACTATTTACACTCTATAACAAACCATCCTGCTGTCAAAACCCCCAGCATCTAACCAAGCGTTATTATATTCAGCAGCATGACATTTGGCAACTTCATGCAATGGTGTGGTGATGTGATGGATAAATGGAACATATGAACATCAGACAAATATACCCATACAAATACTATACAAATCAACCATGGGGCAGATGGGGGAAGTGAAGTTCTTGACATATCAGATGTATTTATACTTCCATCTTTGTGCTTGTCCTTTGACTAAAGACAGCAAGTATACAACTGCAGTCATATGCACTCAGTATTAGCTCTCCAGCTACAGCTAATCCTCTGTTCTCTAATGCTGAAAGGTTCCAGAAGAAGTGCTGTGCACATCTAATCAGTGTGTGACTCCTCAAGACTATTTTTGGAGTCTGACTTGAAGCAGACTCAGCACATCCCAAAGAGATTATTTATGTGCTTAAGCTTTGCCTCGAGATCTGGGATACGACTGAAGCAAAGGACACATTTCTCAGCTAAGCCTGCTCGTACAAAGACCTGGGCCCAGGTAATTGGCAGAGATGGACTATAATGGCGAGTCCTCATGCTGTACCTCCATGATAAAATTGTTTTCCCATCAAAATTTTACCCTTTTTTTTTCATTTTCAGGCAACTAAATCTACTTGTGTAAGATTAAAAATGGTGTTGTGGTTAAAACTATCTATCCAAAGTTTACAGTTGTTAGAGACAAAGCTCAGTTAAATATTTGTAATTGTAGTGTTGTGTCTTTGTTGGTGTGTTATTTTTCCCTTTACCACCTTTTTTAACCATACCCAACTACACAAAGCTCAGAGCTGAAGCTTATGTGACAGATAGTTTACCTGGGATGCTCCATAGGTCTCAGTGCTGTAGCTTCTGGCAGACAGGGGGCGTCTCTGAGTCAGGCTTTTGGTTGGATAACCAATCATGGGCTTCTTCTGCTCCTGGTAGGTGGGATAGTCGTCATCATAACGACCGTTTCTCTTGTTGTGCAGCATCTGGCTGTCAGCCATGTTGGAGAGAGCAGAGTGCTCCATGGGGGTGGAGTAGGCTACAGCCCGGCTGTAGTGAGGGGGGTCCACCTGAGGAGCGTTTCATCAGACCATTTCAACTTCAACAACAAACATATCGCCATGAAAGTATGTCATTCACAGTTAGTGAGGTTTTATGTCTAAATGATGCCTTTCGTTTTCAGCATGACAAATGTTGACAAATGTTTGCTAAAAAATGAAACAAGCTAGTGTCATATTACAGTGACCATATTAAATTTCTTTTGAAGAGAAGTGAGTTGGAAATATTCTTATGCTCATGGCTGCCACTGTTGTAATTAACACATATGTAAAACCCTATTTATTAACTAATGTCTCTGTTTCATAATTAGTGTAACACTAGGAGTAACACACAAACAAGTAGCGCCTACCTGTTGTCTGTACTGTGCCTCCTGCAGCGCCTCCTGCTGGGCTTCATGGACTCGGCGGAACAAGGCGAGCTCTGTAGAGCTTACCAATGAATCTGCTCTCCTCAGAAAGCCTGGCCTGGAGCGCTGTGCTGGGATTGGCTGCTGCTGGCTGGGCAGGCCATCCTGGGTTATTGGCGATTGGGGAAAAGAAAACATCTCCAGTGGCGGGTAAGCACGATAGCGAGGACTGACAAGTTCTTTCGGTAACGTCTTCCCCGGCTGATTTATGTACTCCAAGGCCTTTGACGAGTGGTTGACATAATCTGGTGTGTTGGGGAACGGGGGAGGGACTTGACGGTCCATGGTCACCTGAATGGTTCCAAGTAAATGTAACAATGTTAATGAAAAACAAGTGACATGTTATTTGACAGCTGCATTAACAGCCATAGTCATTTTTAAACAGGCTTGTAAATCTACAGGGAATCTATAGGTTACCGCTGAAATAATACATCTCTAGCTGCTAACCTGGGGATTGTAGTTCTGGTCGAAGTGGTAGGCTTTCTGTGGGATGGCAGGTTTTTGGTTCTGGCCTGGCTGGTTTTGGTTGCCGGCCCCATGTCCTGGGTATCCCATCTCATCGTCTAACATGGGTGCAGACTGTGATCGAGCCATGCTGGTCTGCTCCATAGAACCAGGGAGCTCTGGACGATCCAGACTAGTCTGCTGCTCAATGGATGAACTGTAGCTGTCCATGGGAATACTGTAAAGAGAAATCACCTTCAGCAATGACTGGTGACAGATGTTTGATTATTATAATGTAAAAAAATGTTAACCTACCTGTAGACTTTGTAGGAACCAATGTCAATCTCATCAATGCTCTGCGACTTCTTGAACTTTGACCTAGTCTCTTTCATCATAGGGGACAAGCGGTCTGAGCTTTTGCTCATCACCACCGTCACCTTGTTGCCCCCGCTGACAGTGAGCTGGTCCTTCCGGTTCTGCTCGCCCTGATTGTTATGGTACGTCCAGCTGCCCGGCAAAGGCCCTCCTCCTTGTTCCATCCTTGAAAAAAAACAAGGAAAAGGGAATTTATAGATTGTAGCTAGGTCATATTAGAAGAATCAGAAAAGAAGGACAGGTATAACAGTGTCATTACAAACTAAGGTCATGTGATCTTCCACAAGAACAAAACCATATCAGGTGTCCACAAAGTGATTGTTGAAGCTCTGTCACTTACCTTGGGTCCATTTCCTTGCGGTCAGGGTTGGGGCTGGATGAGGGAGTCGCGTCCAGCTTGGAGGGGAAGGCAGTTCTGTCCTCCAGTGGGCTGGGGGTTCTGGTCCAGTTCTGCCAAGGATTTTGTGGTGGTCCAGAGGATTGTGGGTCATTGTCTGGGGTGGAGCGTTGGTTGCCGTGGAACGGGAGTGTCTGGGTGTCGAGCTCTAGGGGAACTCCTACGATTCGCTCCTGCCTGAGGAGAGGGCGGCGTCCGTGTGTGGACTGGCTGCGAGGCTTAGAGCCCAGCGGAGGGTTTCCCTGACTCGTGGTGGATGACGGTTGGTCCAGAGGAGACTCCTCAGCATCAAAACCTGTGTTGTCGTAGTGAGGAGCTTCAGACCAGTCAAAAGGTTCGCTAAGCGGGCGCCGATCTCCCCGCTGCTGCAGGGTTCCTGATGGGGGGGTTTCTCTCTGGGATAGCAGGGGCTTGGAGTCAATGGGCTTAGGAAACGACTGAGCCAGTCTACAATAAGAGAAAATATTGAAGAACATTCATGCTGAATAATAATAAGTATAACATGTATTATAAGTAAGTCCTATCCAATGTCAGTATGAGCTGTATATTTAATCTGAGCCAACAGGCACTGTGAACAACTTCAATGTTTCTACCTCTCACTGAAACATCAATTCTGCCAGCAACTGTGTTTATCGTAGTTAATGTTTTCTTGAGCCGCCTTGAACAAAACATTGCAACCTCCCTTACTGCCGCATGCTGTTTGCAAAAACCATATGTTTCACAAGTACACAGACAAAGTGACGAAGTTTGCAGATTGTGATCCGTGCATCGCCCCGGGGCTCGTGAAATCACAACTTTAAAGTTATATACAGAATTGAGCTCACGACCTGCAGCTGCTCCGTGGGATGAGGAAATGCATTAGAGACGAGTCAGCACAAAGGAATCGGCTTTAACATTATTAGAGAGTAGGTTTCCACTGACAGAGCAAATTGAGAGGTTATTGTTCAGAGACTGTGATGTCAAAAAGGCAACAAAAACAAATCATCGGGGCACAATCATTCGATCTAATCTTCTATAGCCTCAATGAAAACTCTACGCAGTACAGGGATGTTAAAATATATCATTATATATTACAAGAGCAAGAAATTTCCACTTTCATTATATGTTTGTTAAAGTCTTGATATAAGGAGAAGTGTTAACCAATGTTTTGATTTGCATTTTTTTGAAATTAAAAAATAGTTAATACCACCATAAACCATCATCATTATGACAGCAATCAATATTGAGACACTTGCTGCCACATACAGCTACAAAATTTCAGATTTATACTCAAACTACTTAGCAAAACACATTGACTATTAATTCTCAATTTGTAGCGTTCTATCTCTGAAGCCTGAAATGCATAGGATTGAAGAAGAGGAGAAGAGAGAGAGCTGTGATGGAGAATCCTGCGCAGAAATCTGCAGCATCCTAATGAATTGTCCTGACCTTGAGGAAGGAAGCAGAGAGATGAGAAAGATGCAGAATTATGGGAGGAGAGGACGGATGGAGCGATTGGATACGTGGATGAAACGGATGATAGATGGAGGCGATGGGGGAGGAACTGAAAAAGAGGAAGAGATGATGGATAGTCAGGAGGACAGTAATGACACTGAAGATGATGAAGGCGTGTGTGTGGGTGTGTATGTGCATATGCACCTGTTGGTCCAGTGTGTCTGAGGGGCCTGGTCCTTGCTGGGTGCCGGCAGGGCAGGATTGTGTGGGTGCGCGTGAGACAGTGTGTGCGAGTGTGTGTTGGCGGAGGGGTTGGAGGAGCCCGAGGAGCCCTGTGACGGAGAGTAGTCAGAGTAGGTGGCTGAGGAGCCACTTTGGTTCAGACAGTGGAGCTTATCCATCTCCTCATCTGTCGATTCTGGACACACAGAGAGACAGACACGTCTTTTCAGTCAAAATGTCACATCCTTGTCTCTCTGATAACCCTCTCACAAGAGCCCATAGAAAACCTTTCTCTTCTTTACCACTCTGGATTTTAATCTTTTCCCTCAAACCTTCTCCATTACAATTTCAAGGGGCCGTGCTTGTATTGGTAGTGATAATCCAGGTCTTCTCATCAGTTTCCAAAACCAGATTCCTGTAGTGCTCTCACTTTTTACATTTTCCCTCATCTTTATTCAACCACTCCATCTATGAAGTCTTATGAAAAGAAAGCAGCGACATCTACAGAAAGAAAACCCTCTGTGAATCCCGGTGGTACAGAGTCACAGTTAATTACAGTACCTTTCTTGTCTTTCCCCAGCAGCACCACCTTTGGTTTGTACATTGGTGGCTCCACTAGTGTCGGCCTCATGTCAGAGATACGGATGTCGTTGGGGGAGCCGCCCATCGAGTCCTTTCAGAAACACAGACCGAGAGGATGATCAACAAACTGCTGATAGCAACAACAGTCAAAAAGCATCTTGTTTAAGTTTAAAGTAAAGTGTGTGTGTGCACAGTGAACTATATGGCAAACCTCTGAGCTCTCTGTCAGGTCCTCTTTGTCTTTCCTCTTGGGAATGTCGATGCCGGAGTTATGCATTGATCCCTGATCCATAAGCTGAGACTGAGAGAAGTCCTGCATCTCTCTGTCTGTCACCTGGCAAATGTAGACAGTGTCAGTTTGAAGTCCAACATTGATGCTTGAATCAGCTAAAGTCAGATCAGATCTGTGCTTCCTGACTTTCACCTACTGCATACATTTACAGATCCCTGTAGCTTTTGGTGACTGATTTCTGTCTGCTCATATTTGAATACGGTCAGTCTCACAACTTTTGCCATCCTGAAGAACAGACAAAAGCTACTCTCCTTGGAAAATAGGTATTATTTTTATTTTGTGGCCTGTTTGATTTGGTGTGTAGATCTGTAGATTAGTCTGTACATGCTGTTGTGTTTCCTACCTCTTTTGGTGGTAGTGGCCACGGTGGTTCATATGGTTCCTTGCTGAGGTGTGTGTGTTCCATGTTAGTTCCCGCCGAGGTGGCAGTGCCTGTGCTCAGCTGATGTTGATGCTGATGCTGATGCTGATGCTGAAGCTGATGCTGATGTTGATGTTGATGCTGATGCTGATGTTGATGTTGATGTTGATGCTGGTGCTGGTGCTGATGTTGGTGCCCGTGTCCTGCATGTACACTTTTGCCCACAAGGCTTTGCACTGACTTGACCATGTTCTTAAGGTCCTCAGGGTAGGGCGTCGGGTATCGCTTCAGGTTTATCTCCACCTACAAAGATTAAAATGGAATTTTAGTGTGACATGCACATCTGAGTACAAGAAGCAGAATGATTCAGCATTTAGAAAGAACACAACGTTTTTCTTTGCCTCCATAAAACGCCTTGAGCATTGTTGTTGTTATTGTGGCACTGACTCTTCCATGTTGTTTAGGATATTAAATTATAAATGAGAAAGTATGGCAGGTTCTGGGAACAAAATTACTACTTATGAATTAATTTAACTTTAAGATTACTTGAGAAACAGAGAGAGAGAGAGAGGTGTTAACACAACGATAATAAAAATGTTATTTTATCAGTTACAATGGTATGGGAGATATTATGTACATTAAGAATAGTCACGCTTTTATGATTTTATGCATATGGAGAGTGGCTCTGAATCCTTGGTCACATGCTTTAACAGCTGCAACACACATGATCCTTAGCAGCTCAAATCTTTTTCTACTCATCCGTCTCCTTCTACTACTGCTCAGTGAACCAGATTCAAAACAGCTGCTCAATGTTGCATTAACAAATGAGCGGGAGATAGAAAAAGCTGACCTTGACCTTCCCAGAGTTGTCTTCCTCTTCTTTCTTGTCCTCAAAGTCAAAGGCCACAGTCATCCTCTGCTGCCTCTGCTCCTCCCACAGAGTAGGATTGAAGCTGTCACTGTCCGACTGGTAATCTGCAATAAATGTATTTTTACTATATTCATACAATTTGAGACACAGCCATTAACAACGCACTAACACACACATAGTCACAGATCACTTCTGGGGAGTTCCCACATTCACACATGCATTAATTTCCAAGTTATTCAGGTAGCATGCGCGCAAACACAGTTTGTACCCTCATCATGTCGTGGTTGCTGTGGGAACATGTAGTTGGTCAGAACCTTCTGTTTGGTTTCTGGATGAGCTTCTGTCTGCAGAGGGATCAGAGCCTTGGACTGCAAACACACACACACACATGATTATATATTAGTATTCTCCTGGAGACCTTCACTGATCACTTTCATTCCTTCACTTCCTATTGAAAACAAATGTGTTCACTTCTTTTCAAACCAAAGCTTTCTGCTCACTGATCAGTCCCAGGAAATTACAGCTTATTGAGACTTACAACAAAACTCTTTTAGTTTTAATGTATGTCAGTTGAAAAGCAATTTTGCCAACAGCAAAAAATGACAGTAAAGGAAACACTGTCTCAGATTGTTCAAAAATCAAGTGTGTGTGAGAGAGAATGATGATACCTGATTGTCAGAAAGCCACAGAGCTGCCAGGTCCTTCAGCTTAGTAAAAGTAAATGGTAGATTCTTTAACCTGAGAGAGAGAGAGAGAGAGAGAAGAGGGGGGGTGGTAAAGAGATGTTCCTTCTGCCCACGCACTGTACAGCCTGCAGAGCACGTAACCATGGCAACACACTCACCCATTCCCATGGTAACTGTAGGCCATCAGAACAGATACAGACCTGCACCAGCCATTGAAACAGTGTGTGTGTGTGTCTGTGTGCACTTGTGCAAGTGTGTTTGTGTACCTGTTGTCGCTAAGGTTAAGGACTCGTAGTTTGGTCATCTGTCCGATCTCATCAGGGAGAAACTCCAGTTTGTTGGAGCGCAGCGACATCACCGTCACATTCTTACAGTTACCGATCTGAAACACAAACACACACACAATCCATCCATCCTCATTAAGAAGAAGAATGCTAACTTCAGCTGATGGTAATTGTATTGCTAATTACAATATCAAATGTGTGCTTTTTATTTTTTACACTGAATCTTGATCCATGATGTCCTTCATATTTTCATGATGCAATAATAACATTCTGTCAGTGTCCCTATGTTAATACCCCATGCAACCTGAATCACAGCAGTATGACATTATCCTGTTGATAACAGCATTTGAGCTTCTCGTCCTGAATTTGATGCCAGAAGATGCGATAAATAACTTTTCTCTATATCAGCTACTAACCAGTTTACTTCATATATTTAGATATTACTGAACCCAGAAAAAGGTATTTTGCATCATCAAGTATAGGACACAAACATATAAACATATATTAAACCTGGCAGGACACAAACAGTGCTGTTATAGATGCAAACAGTTACCAAGAAGAATATTATATATACTGCATATATAAAAGAATAAAATAATGACTCAACTAATGGGTTTTAGCTCTGAATAATGCTATGCTTATTTGATGGTCTTACCTCCCGCGGCAGTTCTGTGAGGAAGTTTTCATCGGCAGCAAAGGTCCTCAGGCTGTGCAGGTAACCGATGGTGGGAGGCAACGACTCCAACTCATTACAACTGCAGTCCAGCTCCTCCATCAGAGACAGACTGTGTACAGAGGAACAGAGGCAGAAAGACCTGACACGTGAAATTATTCTTTGAGTTGCAAAAACCCTGCTGCAATATCCGTTTAGTTAAAAATGTGATGTGAAGAATAAGGGTGGCATTAATACTGACTTTTTTTTTACTGTCAACAAATCCTGTGATTAAACGAGGAATCATTTGATCCAATAACATCTGATGTCTTTGATTAACATCTTATTAACTCATCTCATTCCTCTGAGCCATAGAGGCGCCATCTTGTCCAAAAACTATGAAAAAACAAATGAGTGAGCCGTTCTGTTGCACTCGGTTCCATTTGTTAGTTTATTACAGTTGAGAGTTTATTTTTAGTTGATCCCACAATACCCCATCCTGCTGCAGTAAAATACTCATCAGTGCCCAAAACATGTTATTGTTGAGGTGAAATCAAAGGCATTACACACTCCAGTTTTATTACTTAAAGTGTTTACTGAGATTTAGTTTATAAAACTAGACATGACTAAATGTTTGTTCTAAAGATTTATATTCAGTCAGAACAGATCGGCCTCAGCACTGATGGCAACATACAAGTATGGGATGTCAGAAAGTTCTGAGGGATTGATATTGTTTGGTCATATTATGGGTTTTGTTGACAATAATAAAATACAGACTGATGCCAGTCTTATCTTTTAACATGTTAGGATGAGACGACACAATCTGTCTTTATAAAGCAGTAACAACATAAAGTTGGCTGAGAGGATAAGATCGTCACATTGAAGAATAAGTCAATCAATTAGGAGACAACCGACCAATCAAACTCAGTCTGGGGACTGATTTTTCATCCTCATCCCGTTTGATGTCTAAAAATTCTTCAACCTGGATCTCAACTTCTCCACGTCAACAAGACGCACAATAACATTCAGAGCCTAACAGGACACTCTCCATCCCCACCCCAAGCCCCAACCCCCAACCCCCTCTGCCCCCAGCCTCCAGCATCAACTACCATCACTGGCCTGTTGGCATGCTAACAGACGGTTAATGCTAATGAGACAACTATTTTACATTAATGTACTGTCACTGTTAACATTGCATGAGGGAGATTATTATTCCCAGTTGACCGCACCATCTGGGCAACCATACGGTCTGACAGAGAGGAGAGGAGAGGAGAGGAGAGGAGAGGAGATTCCTTAGTAACTTTCTGAGTGACTGTGAAACTATACATTTTTATACAGTATCTGTTGGTACTAATGCAGCTACTTGCGTATACACCGAGGTATAGGATTACACCTAGACTTTATGTAGATACAGTTTGTATCACTGTGTAAAAATGCTTATTTTGGGTTTTATTATTATTCTATTCATAGACCAAAGCATAGTAACATATTTGTCATACAAATGAGCTTATAAAAAGGATCCTGTGTGGTATAATGAGTAGTAAGGTAACTGTCTATAATATAGACTCTATATTATGTCTACAGTGCTACTTATTGTGCCTAAAACCTGGGACTTGTTCAGGAAGACAAAATGTATTTGCAGTGTTAAGATACAAGTGCATTGCAAAGAGGGTTTTTGTTCAGTCAAATGTTTTTTTTCCAAAATATTACAACAAATGATTATTTTGAAGAATTTAAGAATTCAAAAGCTGACATATTATTGGAATCATTGTAATTACATTTTTGTGTTCTTCTTAATTAAATTACATTTCAGGACGTAGACTTTTAAAATTGAGCAACAATCATGGAGGAAAAAATAATGTGCTTTAAACTAAATTAAAGATCATGTTGGCCCGTAATTTGTATGAATATGTTTTTCTACATTATATATTGGTATTTGCAATATCTGCAATGCAATTGAACATCTGTCTGTCTCTGAACGCACCCCTGGATCCAGGAGGCTAATGTTACTCACCCTTGCTTGGGCTTCGGACTAATGCCACAGCAACGCAGCAAACACAACACACAGACCCCCCCCAGTCATCAGCCAGTATAATAACACAGCAACTAGCAGTAATACACACGGAAAACAACAACCCACCAAAGGTAAACAATCCCCTGCTAACAACAGTTAGCAGTAGTACACATTAAAATAAAGGTGTGGGTGGCATTATTATTATTATGTTTTTGGGTGTGTTTTCATATGTATGTGTGTGTGTGTGTGTTTGTAGGTTCCCTACCTCCCGATGGAATTAGGCAGTGAGGTCAGCTGGTTGTCATCTACCTTCAGCGTTGTCAGCTTCTTCAACATTCCTATATCACACAAACGCACACAAAAACATCCTTTGATGCACAAACATGCAAAGTTATTTGCTCTTCAAAGCAACAAACACTAAGCTCTGAAATGCAATTCACAAGTAACACTGTACTGTACATGAATAAACCAAAACATTAAAGAACTCATCCTTCCTTTGTCTTATCTGTGCAGCTGTAGCCCAGTAAAGCATGTTCCTCTATGTTCCACAGAATGCCAATGTCATTCAAATACTGTGTAAAAGCCCAGCAGGGAGCCACACAGTGCCACTGGCTGACATGCTCCTTCATTACCATGAACACTGCAGTTTATTTTGAGTCGTTCCCACACACACCATCCTGCTGCCATAATTATAACCCAGCAAACCAAATGCATGTTAATCAGAGCCTGAAAATAGTCCTTAGCAAAGAACAATTCTTCATCTGATGAAAACTCCTCAAACAAGAAGGGGAAGTCAGAAATTGTTAAAATGGATTTATCCAGGTTTTTGTCAACAAGGGAAAGGTCTACGAGTGAATTTATGTGTGTGTGTGTGTGTGTGTGTGTACCTATAGACTCCGGGAGGTGCTGCAGCATGTTGGCGGACAGCAACAGGTCTTCTAATGCCTCACAGCCTGAAATGTCCGAGTCCAACGTCTCAATACGATTCTTAGCCAAGTCCAGGTATCTCAACTGACGAAGCTTCCCGATGGACTGCAGAGAGAAGGACGAGGAGGCAAAAGGGACAACTGAATGACAGAAAACAGACGCAGGAACATGTAAAAGGAAGTAGTAGTCTTTTAAGAGACAGCTGTGAGTGTTCTTACCCCTGGTATAGACTGTAGAGAGTTGTTATCCAACCACAGCTCCTTTAAATTGTGGATTTGTTCCAACACCTCTGGCTAGTAAGCAAAAACAAGAAAACATTTCTTCTTACGCTGACGCTAGATTAACATACACATAACTGGTTATTCATCCAATATAAATCCAGACCTAAATTGTGAAAATAATCCAAAAACTTTCATCCAGAGAGACTGATGGAGTCAAGGAAGGAATTAGAGTCAACTTCCTGTGTGACTGATGTCATAACCTGGCAGAATTAATCCAGATCACTTTTCCTCATTGGATTTTATGGGTCACCAACCTTGAACCTAAGAGCTACTTTTACTTCAGAGGTACTTTGAAGTAAATATTTACTTATTGTAAATATTTGAATTTGAAGCATTTTGTTCAAATTGACACCTTTTTGTACTAATTTACAGTGGAACCTAGAATCACAAACAAATGGTCTACGGACAAATTTGGACTCGGATAATGAAGACGGTTTCGGTTCAATACGGACAGATGCCGGTACAGAGTCACAGCTGATGCTTCCCCGCATGAGATGCGTGTCAGTTGTGCTTGTGCTCACGTAGTGTCAACATGGTTTGGTGCACTTTGACACATATTGTTATTTTATCCACCATTATGGCTCCCAAGAAAGTTGGTTCGATCGTGAGCCGAAATCATGGACTAATGAACTGATGTGTTTGTGATGCACTGCAACTGTGAATTAGTACAGTAATTGTCCTGTTCTGCTGTCGCCACAGTCCCCCGCTGTGAATCATCTAGAATCTACATGATTCACCATTAAGATGTGACCTCTGAAGGGGGACACAGCACCTTTGTTTCTGGAAGAAGAATTGATAACAGACCTGAGCCCGACAGGATCAATGTTTGTACATGAATTTAGAAATGATGTCTGGGTTCAGGTCACATTCAGGTCACATCTGATGAATAATAGGGAGTAAATGTTTTTCCACAATGAATGGTACCTGGTACCTCAAGTCATACATTTTTTGAGAAATGTAGTGTCAAAATAGACCTCACTTATTTGTTCAGCTATTCCCTGTTGTGCTCGGTTTTGCTTATCTACTGTATGTGTTGTGTTCGGGAGGCGAATCTCCACAGACTACCTTTAGCTCATGATGTGTGTTAGTTAAGGTGAACTAGCTTCCTGTGACCATGAACTATAATCTCAAACGATAACACTGCGTTTTCAAACACACAGTAACTGTGATAAGATGCAAAATCATTCTTACCAGTTCAGAAAATTCATTGCTACCCAGATCCAACCTCTCCAACTGTGTCAGTCTGTGGATGGACCTGAGAGGAGAGGACAAGTTTGTTATACACTGTGGTGTATTTAGATTTATCTTCATTTTATTCCAGTTACAGCTTCCACATAGACTAATGCCATAAAAACTATGCCGCACAACTATGTGGCGTCCATGATCAGCGAAAAGTTTTACATTCAGCATAATTGGTGTACGTTTGCCTTAACTTACAAGCAAATAACTCTAATAGCTCCGGTAATTTAGGATCAAGCTACATAAAGACAAAAAACGTTTAACAGCTTAATGGACAGTGATGTTTGCTGATGCTAAATTTTAGGGTTATGTTTAAGCTTTGTAATTCAGATTTTTTAATGTTAGACTTACATTTTGAAAACATTATTTTCCTTGGGGACCTATCTCTGCTAGATACAAAGTCATGATTTCACCGCAGTTTACTAATTAAAAATTGTATTTAAACTTTATCAACCCATTGCCTATACAAACCAGTGTTAATCTTTACACAAAATAATAAAGTTCATCTTCACATACAGGTACAGATGCAGGAGTGCCTTCCTTTGTGGACATGTTGGACAACAGGCTTACAATCCAGTTACATTATAGTCAATGTGAGACACTGTTCTTTAGGGCTTCATCGTTATTCATGAACACCTGCCAGGAGTAAATATGTTTTTAATCTTGCCTTGGAAGGTAATGATACCGTAATATCACAAAGCATCTGGTTGCATGGGAGTGTGTGCGTTGCAATTTGTAGACAGAGATTACAAACTCTATTTCTCACATATCTGTATGCACCAACAGCCCCAGACACATATGGTGCTTTGTCTTACTTTGGCATGGTTTTCAGGTGGTTCTCCCTCAGCTCAAGGATCCGTAGTTTGGAGAGTCTGAAGAACAGAAGGCACAAAAATAATAATAGAAAAAACAACGTACAGAGACCAAAGCTGTATAGATTCTGTCCATGAAATAAAGCAACAAATGCTACTGGGAATGTCATGACATGCCAAATTACACAGGATGAGGAAAACCATAAAAGGTGCGATCACATGCAGCAGTTTACCTGCCAAAGTTAGCGGGCAGATACTCTAGGAAGGCATCGTTTAAGAAGAGCTGGGTCAGATTCAGGAGCTGTGTAAAACCATCTGGGAGTCTGGAGGAGAGAGAGACAGAGAGAGAGAGAGAGAGAGAGAGAGAGAGAGAGAAAGCGAATAAGAGTAAAGGAGAGTGTGTGTCCTTGAAGGGCCTCAGTGGAATAAAACATGGACAATGTTTCCTTAACAACCCCTGCAGAAACTACTAGCTGCTGTTAGAATGCAGATGAGTCATCTCTTAGACACACACACACACACACAGACACACACACACACACATAGTGGGAGAAGCCCCTCTGTCTGCAGCATACTTTGCGGTTGAATTTAATTGTAGTTAAGGTGAGGTTGAGCACTTCCTTGTTTTACTGCTGCTGAAGCTGAGATAATGTGATGATGATTATGATATGTGGTTGCATATCATTGGTTCGTGGATGCAATCTATTGTATATATTCCGCTATATGTGTATGTTGTACATGTATTTTGTGCTGCATATATAAGACCAACATGTCATATGTTAGGCTGTGCAGTGCTGTTAGTGAGTAGTGTTAGTTGATGATGTGTGTTTGTGCCTTACTTAGTGATAGGATTGACACTGGCTTCCACCACAGAGAGACCTTTACAGCATTTTATATTGTCTGGAAACTCCTGGATACCTGTTTGAGAGGGAGGCACAGAGAGATGATATGTAGTGGTGCAAGATCACAATGTACTTCCATCTGAAAGAATGATCAGATTCTACCATAATCTATTAAAAACTACTTTCATAGTTATTTGATCATCTTGCCAAAATATTCTATATTTCCAGCCTCCCAAAATAAGGTCAAACTAAAATTTTAATATTATATTTTGCCCAACAAATTTTATTGTGCACTAAAAATTGTAAAGAAGAAAGTTAAGTAAAGATAGTAAAGATAGTTATTTGTATGATAATGAGGTAGAATCTCTCAGCTCCATATACTGGACGGACTGTCATTAACATTTTATACACATGGTACATGGACACAGTATTATCATCTTCTCCAATATGTCTATCATTGCAACCAGTGGTTCAGCAGCGCAATAGAATAACATTCAACTTTCACTTTCTCTGTTCAGCATGAATCACCCATGTTTAGTCTTTTTTTTTTTTTTACCATTTTTACTGATGTCCAGCTCTTTAAGGTTAACCAGGCTGGCGATGGTGGTGGGCAGGTTGGACAGGTCGTTATCAGGCATGCTCAGCTTCTTCAAGGCCTGGCAACTGAAGAGTTGCTATGGGAACACAGAGGGCGAACAGAGGAATATTATAGTCTGTTGGCAGATATCACACAGAGCTTTAAACAGAAAGTTACAAAGGGACACAGAGCGAGAGAGTCCGCCGAAGGCTGCTAGATGTTATGGAAAAGCGGTGTCATATTAGCTGCCTGTTTATAATGCAGAATTTATCTCCTCCATATGGTGGCCCCTAAGGACAGAACATATTCGGGAGTGCAAAACATTCAGAAATGTGCTTTGAATTGAAAAAAAAACTGCAAACGCCACAGTACGTAGTGAAAGTATCGGAAAGTGCTGAGAATGCAGAACCAAAAAAACACTACAGACAAATGCGCAGACACAGACTTAGTGATGAACTAGTTCTTAACTCAGCAGTGGCAAGTTAAAAACACATTTCTCATTATTTAGGAAACAGGATGGAAAAATATACTGCACTCAATCTTCACTTATTAGCTTTTTACAGAACTTTCAGCTGCTGTTATGTCAATGAACCATGAATAAATATCCCAAAAGACCAAAAACAAACATATAAACACATATTGATCTGAATGAAAAGTGAAGATGTCACATGAAAACACCATGTCACTGATTATTGACTATATGAAACACTGCAATTGTCACAAGGCACAGATGAGATCATTTTCCCGTAGTGTCAGTTAAATAATACTCGATGCCTGGACAATTATTTACCTCAATAAATAAATCATACTGCAAAGCCTTCCATGTACTATGAAGCTTGAATCTATAACAATATACGTTTATCGAGAGTCACAGTCCCAACCGTAATTTCACAGTTGATTGTACAGTTCATAAATGTCAAAACAATAAACACAAAACTAACAGGGTTGAATCCCTACTGAAAATCCCTATTAAAACTACAATTTGCACTTTATCATGACTAATTACACATTCATACAATTTCAAATTAAATGTCAACAGCATGACATCTCTGAGCACAATAATAGGAACACATCTAATTAGACTTTTAGATAGAAAGATATCCACGGTAGGGGGCATGTCATCTAAATTAGTATAAATGCTGAGGATCTTCTGCGTCCCATTAAACCTGAAAAAGTTTTTCATCCACTTAATTCAACAGGCACTGTAGAGTTTTCAAGTTGCCTGACTTAATGAAAATTGATGTAATCAATCACTGCAACAAAATGACAAAATGCATAAAATAAAGAGCTGCTTTCACTGCAGCGTTGATGTGTTTAGCCACATGTACTGAGCCACTGCCACACTGGGGGTGTGCTTTGTACCATCAAGTCAGATAAGGCCATTGCACACACACACACACACACACACACAAGCACGCACGCACGCACGGACACACACACACACTCAAGGAACTCCCAAGCCCACTTACAAAAAGGCCAATCACTCTGGCAGCCTCAATGGTGCTCATGCAATCTTGGCACAAGCATATAGACACAGTGTCAGGGCCGAGAAGATTATCTTTATTTATTTTTTTGTCAATTAAATGCAATTTGGGCCTGCCACTTATACCACCCTATCAGACTGTCTCCATTCATGCTGGCTATGTTTAGAAAATCCAATTCAACCTCTCTGTCATGTAAACCAGGACAGGTTTTTCATAACATGAGACACCCCCTATCCCTCATATAAACACAACCTGTCATTATCCTTCAAGTAACGTGTGGGGGGGGGGGGGTGTGGGGGTAGGGGGGGGGGGGCACTTTGTCTTATGACTGCTCACACAGATGTTTTCAAAAATCCTTGAGTGCTCCAGTTAGTCACAACATGGTCCTCTAATGTCCACAAACATGATGCAATTTCCTGTCACTCACTCACTTTATTAGATTACATTTACACTTTACACTTTATATATGCACACACTTTTTCACTATATTCTGCTCATTAAGCTAACGCATCTCTAACCAACAATCAACCATTTAAATAACTATAGACAAAATAATTATACTAACATTGGTTACTATAGCTGTACAGTTCAGCAGCACCAAAACACATTTAACGGCAGTATCTGAAGATACCACAGAACAAAACTGCTCATGTTTACCATAGGAATGGTAATGTTCATAAACCAAGTTGTCCAAATAAGGTGTTTTTTTTTATCAAATAGATCAAATAAAGGTAAATTCTCAGATCCCAGCTTGACATGAAATGAATAGTAGTAGCTCTAATATACTGTCAAATTCATACACTAACTTTAACATGTGGGACAGCATGTAGTCCACACTTACCTTGGGTAGTTCCTCAATCTGGTTGGCGTCCAAGTAGAGCTCCTCCAGAGTCCTCTCGAAGCTGAAGATTTCTTTGGGGACCTGCTGCAGACTGCAGTGGGAATAGTCCAACACCGAGATAACTTCCTCTTCACCACGGAAACAACGGCACGGCACCAGCCGGCCAATCAGCTTCCGCTTAGTGGTCATTTCCAGACACTGCACTATGGAGGAGAAGATGAGAGTGGTGATTATTTTATTATTAGGAGTTATAAAATTCTTTTATAACTCCTGTATTAACAGGTTCATTACATCGATTAAATACCTAAAAATACAAAGTGTGGGGGGGGGGGGGTTCAAAAATGCTTGAGTGCTCCAGTTAGTCACAACATGGTCCTCTAATGTCCACAAACATGATGCAATGTTTCCTGTCACTCACTCACTTTATTAGATTACATTTACACTTTACACTTTATATATGCACACACTTTTTCACTATATTCTGCTCATTAAGCTAATGCATCTCTGTCAAATTCATACACTAACAAATTCATACACTAACTTTAACATGTGGGACAGCATGTAGTCCACACTTACCTTGGGTAGTTCCTCAATCTGGTTGGCGTCCAAGTAGAGCTCCTCCAGAGTCCTCTCGAAGCTGAAGATTTCTTTGGGGACCTGCTGCAGACTGCAGTGGGAATAGTCCAACACCGAGATAACTTCCTCTTCACCACGGAAACAACGGCACGGCACCAGCCGGCCAATCAGCTTCCGCTTAGTGGTCATTTCCAGACACTGCACTATGGAGGAGAAGATGAGAGTGGTGATTATTTTATTATTAGGAGTTATAAAATTCTTTTATAACTCCTGTATTAACAGGTTCATTACATCGATTAAATACCTAAAAATACAAAGTGTGTTTAAGACATTTAGTACATCATGTTCCTGCTGCAGAGACAATGAAACTGGAATTAAAATTCATTAGTATCAGTTTCTCATGTCATCGTATCAGTAGAGGTGTAGCAGCGCTGTGACTGACTGACAGTCTGTCCATGATGTACCCTGCCTCTTGTACATTTGGAGTTGGTGGTAAATTTAGACCTCAACGGGCCTGCAGAAATTAAACAACTAACACACACACACACACACACACACACACACACACACACACACACACTTCAAACAACAAGCCAAAGCCATATAATTAGACTGAATCCTTTGTAATTCTGCAGCAGCATTACTCCATCACTCCATTACACAGCTCTGTTGAAAGAGCTAGTGGCTGAAGGGCCTAAGTAGGCTAACCATGGGTATTAATATCCATGAGTGAGGATTTATCACTCAGCTTTATCCTGTCAAACACTCGCGACACTTGATCGAATCACAAACAAAGATGTTTTAATGCCAGCCCCTTTAGACTAGACAGAAGGCAAACGCGTCCAACTGCTGACTCAAGCTCATGTTTGTTGTGGATGAGGTCAAAGCTTCCTGTGATGTGGAGGGGGAAAATGAACAGGAGAGTACAAAAGGAGGTGATGAAGAGTTAACAGTGGTGAAAAAGAGACAGATCAGTGAATCAAAAGGGTGAATGAGCGGGAGAAAAAGAGGCAGACAATATGAAAACAGGTTAGGTTAACAGATAAGACATGCAGCTTTATCTGTCCATTCACACACACACGTCCAGCTGCACAGTGAGACCAGATGTGGCTGCATGATAGACAGAGTGATCTTAAGCATTGTGAGGACACTCTGTTATCTGCTGTAGTTTCTATCCAGCCAAGTGAAATCTGATTTTTTTTTTTTTTTTTAAAAAGGCTGCAGATCCTTGAGGACTGTTTATCTAAGTGGGCTGGACCATTAAAATCAATACGCCCTCATCCACAGTCATGGTCAAAGCAGGTGTAATGAGCTGAGCGCGGATTGACTGTTGGTCTGCAGTATTTGTAAACCCACAGGTCCTGAACCACTTGTTCCCATCTAGCCACTGGTGTTAAGAGCTCAAGGTAAAGCAGGTCTTGTTTGAACAGGTTTAAGCTCAGCGATAAACATAATAATAATAAAAGATTCTCAAAGCATTTCCCGTGTTTTACTTTTCCGCTTATGTCAGCAGTGTGAAACGCAAAGACACACTGCTCATGACCAAGGACTGAAACAACAAAGAGCTAATGTGACAAGGAATTAAAGCTGCAGTATGTAACTTTTATTAGAGTCATTTTCTGTCATATTTGCTAAATAGTGCCACCTACTGCTTCTACTGCGATTTACAAGAATCCACCACACCCGACACAAACACCCAATCAGAATCAGAGAAGTGTCTGATGGAGTGTCTGACATCTGTCAATCACTACTCACGCTGCGGTCCGCCCCCTCCCTCTGCTCATGGTGCCGGCTGCCGCTCAGTGTCGCGGGGAGGTGGGGCATGAGTGCAGCGGGTAGTGAGGGGGAGTGACGTGAAAATGAAACTGAAAGTGTTGATTCAAATGTTCAAGCTAAGTCTGCTCTTTTCTCGATCTTATATACTGCAGCTTTAAGTCATGACGAAACAATGATTTCATAACCTTGTACCTTTTGATGTACCAGTGGTGTTAGTTATAAGATGCCCTTTCAAACTGCTACTTGCTGTGAGTGAACTGAAACACACAAGAAGAAACGGAACAGAAAAGCTCTACATCTATATCATATACAGGGGGTCCTCGAGTTACGACGGTCTCGAGATATGACGTTTTCGTGGTTACGACACATCTCCCATGAACTTCCTTGTTTCGGCTTAAGCGGTTTGCCCCGTAAATACGTACAGACTTGGCACGGGAACTAGTTGGTGCCTGCTCTCCAACACCTCCACAGCTAGGCTACTCTGCATTGTGTTTACTTATGTGAAATGGCCGGCTGGCGGGGGGTGCAGCGGCAGCCGGTAAGGAGATGCACATGGACACAGATGCGTTCGGGATCATGGCAATACTGTAGGTTTATTCACAACACAGGGTCTACAGGGTTGATATCAGAAATCTAAAGGAAATGCTCATTACACTCACGATATCAACCCCTACGGTGTGTCAAGAGGGACAAAAGGCAATTCACCACAGTAAACTCTTTCTTTAGCGTGGTGTTATAGCGACATCTAGTGGCACAACTTAGTATCTACCTTACATATGAATGTATGTTCCGACTTATGTCGAAATTCGGTTACGATACATTCTCAGGAAAGGATCTCCGTCGTAACTCGAGGACCCCCTGTACTGTCTATCTATATCATAGAGTGTAATGATAATCAATATTATTTGTGCTGTTATGTGTTGCTATGGCAGATTCTTCTCTAAGCTATGACACATCGAGCTCAAAGGTCACGACCTCTCTCTGTTTTTAAAGTCTCTGTCTGATCTGCGGCAATGAAACTGTACTGTGACCCCAGATGTTACTTTAGCATATTATCACTTATTACATCTCTGTTAGACACAGAAACCTTCATAGTTTCAGTCAGCAAGAATCTTCTCTCAAACGTCCGGTTACAGTGACGTTAGCCAACAAGCAGGGGGCACTATCGAGTGAAACACTCATTCACATCACATGTAGCCTTACTCCCTATTTTGCTGAGTAAGCAGGTGCTTTTGTCAACTATAGATGACCACCAACTGTGGGAGAAGGCCTTTAAAGCTTATTTCATGTACTATTCAACCACTTGACATCACAGCCAGGAGCAGTGATGGAACAACTGCACTCAGTGCCTAGGGGCAGAACTAGGTTTCGGTTACCCTAATCCAAAAATCTTATGTTAACGTACTTACAAAAGTTTTGTGTTGGTGATTGCTTCTTTGGCTTCTTTGTTTTCTTTAGCACTGGCACTGAACCCTTTAGGGTTATAGCGACATCTAGCGGCACAACTTAGTATCTACCTTACATATGAATGTATGTTCCGACTTACGTCGAAATTCGGTTACAACACATTCTCAGGAACGGATCTCCGTCGTAACTCGAGGACCCCCTGTACTGTGACCCCAGATGTTACTTTAGCATATTATCACTTATTACATCTCTGTTAGACACAAAAACCTTCATAGTTTCAGTCAGCAAGAATCTTCTCTCAAACGTCCGGTTACAGGGACTTTAGCCAACAAGCAGGGGGCACTATCGAGTGAAACACTCATTCACATCACATGTAGCCTTACTCCCTATTTTGCTGACTAAGCAGGTGCTTTTGTCAACTATAGATGACCACCAACTGTGGGAGAAGGCCTTTAAAGCTTATTTCATGTACTATTCAACCACTTGACATCACAGCCAGGAGCAGTGATGGAACAACTGCACTCAGTGCCTAGGGGCAGAACTAGGTTTCGGTTACCCTAATCCAAAAATCTTATGTTAACGTACTTACAAAAGTTTTGTGTTGGTGATTGCTTCTTTGGCTTCTTTGTTTTCTTTAGCACTGGCACTGAACCCTTTAGGGCAGACCTGGGCAAATTACGGCCCGCGGGCCACGTCCGGCCCTTTCTACGTCTCTGTCCGGCCCGCGTGAGGCCAATCATAAATTACAACATAAATTAAACAAATATCTGTGTCGTGCTTACAATACAACTGTGCTGCTTTTATTTTGAAATTTGAACTTTTATTTTGAAAAGCGTTTACATTTACGTTACTTCCGTATCGACGTATGCGCGTGCGTGTGTTGTGAGTGAAGGTGAAAAGTGATAAGTGACGCTAGCCAGGTTAGCCTCAAGATGTCGGCTCACACTAAGAAAAGAAAAGTTGGTAACGAATGCCGTGTTTTCAACAACACATGGACTGACAACTATTTCTTTCTCAGAAAGGAAAGGTAAAGCTTAATCGTCCGACTTTTTTTCTTTTTTTTTATAACATGTTCTGTCCGACTTTGACTGTTTTTGTCTGGCTTTGGATGAGAGCTGCGATGTAGGTGACACCACCCAGCTACTGTGTGGCCCTCTGACACAATTCAGGTTTCTCATGTGGCCCCTTGTAAAAATTAATTGCCCACCCCTGCTTTAGGGTCTAAGTGTCAGGAAGTCATAGGGTCTAAGCAACAACTGCCCCCCCGTCCACATACATGTACACATACATACACCATATGCACACAATACATGCACGACACTGTAGGCCCGTTAATTAATGAATAATTCGTGTACATTAATTAATCTACATTGCTTGAGAATTTTTCAGCTAACTTTGAGAGTTTGGATTTAACCTCCTCTTTGTGTTTCCTCTCTTGTCTCTTTTGCTGACCACTTTTAACATGGAGTACATGAACCAACAACCAAGTGGCACTTCACTTTCACTTTTCACAGTCGTGTGGGAGAGTCATAAACAGGGGGGAGGGGCCTAGTGGGTGTGGTTTGGGTGTGCATCCATGGGTGTCCATCATGCACTGCAGTTTAGCCAAATTTCACAAAAGTATTTGTTTCATTACATACAGATGACAACAGCGTAATTGAACAACATTGCCAATTACTACACATACAATTAATTACATTACAATTACTACTACTCAGTAGTACTACCAATTACTACTACTAATTATTTCTCAGATTTTTCAGTCACTGCCGCAAAACTTTGGAATGAGTTGCCCTTACACATTAGGCTGGTCGATTCACTTCCTGATTTTTAAGTCCTCTCTGAAAACACATTTTTTCTCTTTAGCTTTTAACACAGTTTGAGATGTTGGCCTTTATTGTTTAACTGTTTTAATTGTAACAGTTTTAATTGTGTTGTATCTTATTATTTTAATTGCTCTTAGTTTTAATTAAATCTTGTGTGTTTTAATTATCTTATGTGTTTTAACCATGGCTTTGAACAGCACTTTGGCCAAGTGAGTTGTTTTTATAGTGCTTTATAAATAAAGTTGAGTTGAGTTGAGACGTTGTAATCAACTGTATAAACATCAGTCTGCTAAATAATAAATACATTTCTCCTTTTATTAGCGACTCACACTGTGGCTACATGATTATGCCCCTACAGGGTATTAAAGGAATGGCGTAAATATGCAGACAGAGGAGACTAAAAATAACAGCTTTTTTGTCAAGTGAGCAGAGAGAAAGCTGATGTTACGCATCAGAATAAAGCAGGCAGGGACAAAAGCACAGACAATGACAAATATTTGGAGCAAATCCACTGTGTGGACAACAAGGAGAGTTGTTGTTACCTTGACAACTTGTGACTGAATTTTCTTGAAATTTAGTATCAGAAAATGTAAAAATGAGAGAAATGAGAAAAACGTTGCAGGATGACCACTTCAACATAATATACCAGCATCTTCGTGGTTGATGTTTGAAAATATTTGCAAGCTGTTTCAGTTATTGTCTCTAGTGCTCTGGTCAGTCCTGTCTGAATGTATGAATGTAAGAGGAAGAGGAACACATGCTGTTTATCCACTGCTGTGGGAACAGGGCCAATATAAAACAAACCAAAAAAATGGGTCTGTCATTGCAGGTCGGCACCAATTGGGTGAAAGTAGGAAGTGAGCGTGGTTGGCTGTGGTGCTCTTGCTGCTGCTATGGAAACAACCTGACAGAGCAGACTGACTCTGCAGAGGCAGTGTTACATGTTCAAGCTCTCAACACACGGTGGTTTAGATACTTATGTATGATGAGAATGACATGAACAAAGTAAATATGAGAGGTGAGAAATTTTGCAAGAATGGCTGATTTAACGCACAACCACTAACACACACATACAGAGAGAGAGAGGGAGAGAGAGAGAGCGAGAGAGATGCCCACACACATACACTTAAAGTAACAAGAGTGAGAGCACTTGTGTTAATTGGTCCCTGTAGTGTCACCTATAATAGAATAATTTTAACTTATGTATTTATGTGTAAACACTGTATGTGCTATAGTTTCAAAACACGTCAGTGTTATATTGTACTTTTATTTGTTCCTGTTGAAAGCACAATACTATTAAAAAAACTAATAAAACTATTTGAGATCCTTGTTTCAAATTAATGAAGAAATATCTCATCTTGGTTTTCATTTACATCAACTTCTTTCTGTTGATTGCTCCATAGGTTTACATATATATGACTACGTGCTGTAGTGTATATTAATTAAAGGTAAATCGTTCAACAGGTTGAATTGGAATTACATTTTGCACAAATGAAAAAAATACTTCTGCTTTATAATGTACTAATAGGTACTATAAAACTGTAATTAAGTGCAGTAAAATATATGTTATGTTATGATGCACTAGAAGCTTGTCTTATACAAAAGTACTAAAACCAAAGAGTAACCAAGCAGATGTAACCAAATAGTTACCAGTATACTACCTTAACTGTGTGTTTGTGCTGGTACACCTGCCAGTGATGTGGCCCAATAAGTCATACCAGACCATGGTTTGTTGCTATTTTCCATTTCTCTTCCTTCTGCAGGTTAATGTATTTGTGCATATTATGTTAGTCCTGTTGTTGAGACATATCTCTTATTATAGTCACATTTTAATCTAGATCTTCTAGGGACCAAATGTCCTCATAAAGTAAATCATTAAACTTTAGTGAAGACTTCATTTAAGGTCAGGTCAGACAAGTCGTAACTATGGTCAGATTTAGGTTCATCTCCAGGAAATGAACGTAAAGTCAGTCAAAGTAATGTGTCCTCAAAACACAGAAATACGACTCTCTGCCTCTCTCTCTCTCTCTTTCTGTGTGTGTGTGTGTGTGTGTGTGTGTGTTCGTGTTAGTCTAGGCCATCTTTGGGGAATTGTTTAAGGGTTACAGTTAGTTTGGAGTCACTGGGAAATAAATGCATGTCTATGTAAAGTCCCCAAAGTGTATGTTGTATGTGTGTGTGTGTGTGTGTGTATGTGTGTGTACATCTCCTCCAGCAGCTCCAGAGGGTGTAGTCCCCTGGGTCCCATGACTGCCATCACTTCACGTGCAGCCTTGCCATCACCATAGCAACCGCTGCCATAGAGACCGTCTCCGAGGAGCTGGGTGTATTTTTACTCAGTCTCTCTCTGTCATAAAACAGAACATGCTGCACTGAGTGGGTGATCGCTCTACATTTGGCGACTCTTTACATAGACTCTAATAGATCAGGTAGCGTTAGAGAACAAAAGCCTGAGAACAGCTTCTCTGTGTTTCTCTGTTGATCTCTTGAAGACTGTTCTGTGATACTGTGAATACTGCGATCTGTAGCTCTCACCGCAGGCTTCAGTCAGTCACACACTGTCACGCAGTGTGCACATTTGATACACAGACACACGCTCAGAGTAAAATGTCCACGCACATATAAAATGTTGACAGCAAGGCACACAAACACACACATACATATTAAAAGAAGGGTCGCACCCAGACTGATTTACTAATTTATGATTAGCTGCGATGGTGAGGGGAAAAAAAGAAAATCTTGTCACACATTTCAGTGCTTAACAGTGTGCACTGTACTCTGTGTGTGTGTGTGTGTGTGTGTGCCCATGTAACTAACTCGTAGTCTGGAACAGCTTGTTCTGTCTCCTTTAATTTCATTAAATAACCACTTACAGCAGATAACCACACCCGTACACACATGGTACAATACAGACACATAATTGGATTATTAGTCTTTTGTTGTTGAGCCAGTAACATCATAATTTTAAAATGTTCCGTATCTTGACTTTTATCAGCGATCAGCAAAAATATAACACATTAAAGGTTATGTTTACAAGATTATACAGACCAGCTATTATTCAATGAGAAATTATAGTGAAGTAAAGGCAACCAGGGCATATTGGGTGAATTGAGTGTTATTGTTTTGGTAGTTGGTCTGTGTTCATGTTCACGCTCGTGCATACGAGTCCCACCCTGTGAAACCATCAGCCCCCTCCTTCACAAAGCCAGATGGCTTCAGCTCCGATCAGCAGTGATATAAACACACCTGTCATTGTCTTCTGTGGTCTGAGGGTTACACACAGCACACCTTTACTGACAACGCTAACCATTTCTGAATATCTACAAAACACAATGCAGACTTGCTGAGAGTGTGCTGCGTTTTAGGCTGCAACGATGAGCAGAGTCCTGAAATGCTATAAGTCTTACACAGATTTAATGACTGAACACTTCACACATACTGTACTGCACAAAGGGCAACTATAGGGTATTCAGCTTTGCAAGATATTCAGTATATATGTATATATGTATGTGTGTGTGTGTGTGTATTCTTAAATGTGTGGTCAGGTTGGATTTACTAGATTGCAAAATGGCAGTAATGAAAGTGTCTCTGGGGTAATGACACAGAAAATGGATGTTTAGTCTAACACTCACCTACACGTCATTAGTCAATTAATCAATTACCTGACTTACAGAATGCAAATTAGCGAAGAAATGGGGAGCTTCAGCAAATCAATGTCAAAATTCTCCTTCCTGCTATGAGGAAATGTTGTTTTTAAGGACGAGACATCTATAGGTGAAGATTTGCTGAACGCAGCATGAAATAGGGTTATTCCTGTTATTTCTATTCAAGATATGTAAACTGACGCTGTAAACTGTAAAAGTGTAAAAGCATGATCTCTGATATGTAAAATTAATCATTTTATATATATTTAGGTATATTAGTTGGAATGAAATCTGTTATTATAGAACAAAAGAAATTCATCGATATAGTCAAAAATATACATACAGCAGTGCTAATATTTGGTTACATGTCCCTTGGCCATTTTCACTTCAATTAGGCGCTTTTGGTAGGCATCCACAAGCTTCTGGCAAGCTTCTGTTTGAATCTTTGTCCACTCCTCTTGACCGAATTGGTGCAGTTCAGTTAAATTTGTTGGCTTTCTGGCATGGACTTGTTTCTTCAGCGTTGTCCACATATTCTCAATGGGGTTTAAGTCAGGACTTTGGGAAGGCCATTCTAAAACCCTAATTCTAGCCTGATTTAGCCATTCCATTACCACTTTTGAGTTGTGTTTGGGGTCGTTGTCCTGTTGGAACACCCAACTGCGCCCAAGACCCAACCTTCGGGCTGATGATTTTAGGTTATCATGAAGAATTTGAAGGTAATCCTCCTTCTTCATTATCCCATTTACTCTCTGTAAAACACCAGTTCCATTGGCAGCAAAACGGCCCCACAGCATAATACTACCACCACCGTGCTTGACGATGGGCATGGTGTTCTTGGGGTTAAAGGCCTCACCTTTTCTCCTCCAGACATATTGCTGAGCATTGTGGCCGAACAGCTCGATTTTTGTTTCGTCTGACCACAGAACTTTCCTCCAGAAGGTCTTATCTTTGTCCATGTGATCAGCAGCAAACTTCAGTCGAGCCTTAAGGTGCCACTTTTGGAGCAAGGGCTTCTTTCTTGCATGACAGCCTCTCAGTCCATGGAGATGCAAAACACGCTTGACTGTTGACACTGACACCTGTGTTCCAGCAGCTTCTACTTCTTGGCAGATCTGCTTTTTGGTGGTTCTCGGTTGACTCTTCACGCTCCTGACCAATTTTCTCTCAGCAGCAGGTGATAGCTTGCGTTTCTTCCTGATCGTGGCAGTGGCAAAACAGTACCATGCAATTTATACTTACAAACAATTGTTTGCACTGTTGCTCTTTTGATCTGCAGCTGCTTTGAAATGGCTCCAAGTGACTTTCCTGACTTGTTCAAGTCAATGATTCGCTTTTTCAGATCCATGCTGAGCTCCTTTGACTTTCCCATTGTAGCATTTGTGGGTGTTTGTAATAATGTAATGTAATGTAATCCAATTATTTAAATGGGCCAGCTGTAGTCACTCATAATCACTCACAATAAGTTAAGAGGCCATGCTATGAAACTCATTTCATTGACACAACTTTCTAACTCACCAAAATTGCTAAATAATGTTGCTGTATGTATATTTTTGACCCAGCAGATTTTGTCACTTTTTCTGTTAGCCCATAATAAAGTCATAAAAGAACCAAACTTGTTGTTTTTTGTGACAAAGAAGTATCTGTTCCAATCACTCTATCAGAGAAAAATCAGAGTTGTAGAAATAACGGGAAACTCAAGAGAGCCATGACATTATGTTCTTAACAAGTGTATGTAAACTTTTGACCACAACTGTATATATGTATGTGTGTGTGTGTGTGTATTCTTAAATGTGTGGTCAGGTTGGATTTACTAGATTGCAAAATGGCAGTAATGAAAGTGTCTCTGGGGTAATGACACAGAAAATGGATGTTTAGTCTAACACTCACCTACACGTCATTA
The DNA here is from genome assembly GCA_016785345.1 of Trinectes maculatus. Lineage (NCBI taxonomy): Eukaryota > Metazoa > Chordata > Actinopteri > Pleuronectiformes > Achiridae > Trinectes > Trinectes maculatus. The sequence continues at coordinate 76,050 of JAFBJQ010039974.1, forward strand.
GTCAATTAATCAATTACCTGACTTACAGAATGCAAATTAGCAAAGAAATGGGGAGCTTCAGCAAATCAATGTCAAAATTCTCCTTCCTGCTATGAGGAAATGTTGTTTTTAAGGACGAGACATCTATAGGTGAAGATTTGCTGAACGCAGCATGAAATAGGGTTATTCCTGTTATTTCTATTCAAGATATGTAAACTGACGCTGTAAACTGTAAAAGTGTAAAAGCATGATCTCTGATATGTAAAATTAATCATTTTATATATATTTAGGTATATTAGTTGGAATGAAATCTGTTATTATAGAACAAAAGAAATTCATCGATATATTGATCTATAGACATTTTAAAAAGGAATAATTAGTATTACAGTCATGTCAGTTTAAAAACCCAATCTCACAAAGTACCCTTATCTGCACAGCATACGCCACCTCCACCTTCCATCATCCATCCCCCTCCCACCCCCACCCCATACACAGACAGCTGTGTAACCATGACACGCCAATGAGGACATTACTCACACAATTGAGATATCACTGTCAGGAAAACACAGCCAAGGTCATTTCAGGAGCTGCATGTTAATATCTGATGGAACATATTGAGCAAATCGAGGTCCATGCATTTTCACCCACTCATCCAGCTTAGAGTGAGTGTCACCGAGGCTCCAGGTGCCTCAACGAACCTTGCATCACTGACGCTAAAAGTAACAATCGACTGGCACAACAAAGCCCAGGACAGCTGACAATTCACCTGCAACCAAAATGTGGAAATCAGTTATTCCCATGACTGAACAAACATACAAACGCACTAAACAGGCCAAAGTGTTGTGAACTAACCAGAGGCTGCAGCCACAGAAAGACGTGAACAGATGATGTCATGAAACCACAGGAGCTGTTTAGCACTGTGCTGCATTCAGTGACAAAAACCAACAAGTGACAGGCTGCAGAGCAAAGCAGAATAATGGTGGGGTGTATAAATAGAACACAATGGAGACAGATATACAGTACAGGCAGCCAGACAGAGAAGAGCTGTGTGTGGCAGAGTCATGCTCCGGCAGGCACAGTGATTTTACTACCCGTGTCAATACAATCTGAAGTCCTCCATCAAGTACAAATGATTTACCGTCCATGTATATATTCTTTATATAGCTTTATACGCTGCTCGGGGACTGTGACATCTTTCAAGTTGAGATGACAACATTTAATCTCTAGTTCCGTTATTTTTGAAGACAACATTTTTTCTTTTTATTTTTGAACGAATGAAATTCTACTGTAGTAAATGACAGGTGTGCAAAGCAGCTGTTTAAAATTTAAAAAAGGTTAATTGTATTTCTGTCTGTGTCTGTAACTTGCCAAATCCAGAAATTCCTTATTTCTGTAATAAAACAAATGCAGTTACGTTGCAATGATTGCACCTTAAGAAGACAGGGGTGACCTACACCACGCTTAATGTGGACTTCCACTGATACTGCTGCACAGCAACACACTGTGAGCTCAGTGTGTCCCACAACTCACCGGCGCATCACTGTGCCAAATTAGATCATTTCTAAACATCGTATCGTGGAGACGAGGTTGAATGGAGCCGGAAACTGCCTCTTAAAGATGAGGTTAGACGATAAAAGTGTTGCGCAGTATAATGTGTTCACACAGAGTGGTGCCATCGCCAACTCCAAGTAAACATGGACGCTCACAAACATTTTTAGAACAACTTATATGTTTGTTTTTTTTTATTCTGAAGGTGTCTGTGATCCAACCGTTTCTCAGTGTCTGTGAAAATGATTTCATCTGAGCCTCTCCTCTCCTTCTGTCACATCTCACTTTCTCTCCTTCTCCTTCTGTTTCCAGGCCACTCTTCTGTCGTTCCTCCTCTCTGTTCTTCCAGGGTTGTGCTCGTTGGCCCAGTTCTGACTTGGACGCCCCGGCACGTCTCCTTTCTCTGTCTTCTCCCTTTTCCCTCTCGGGCTCCTGACTCTCCCTCTCTCAGCGCTCTTCCTCCGTCTGTCTCGGTGTTTAACTTGTTCTCTCTGACTCCCCCCATGCCACCCCCCTTCCAAGACACAGAAATGGAAGCCATCTTAAATGGAGCACGGCACTTTTGGTTTCCATTTTTAAAATGCGGGAGGTTGATTCACTGGAAAGATAAACGCATCATTTTTGTGTCTGAGAGCGAGGAACGCTCCTCAGACTCTCCTCTCTTTACTCTGTCCCAGTCACTGGTATGAAAGGAGACAATGTACAGGCATAATAATGTGTCTTCTGGCTTTCGGAACAGTAACCATGGTTGTTCTGTTCAGCACCATGAATTAGACATATACAAATTGCAACAGACAGGACAAATTGTGTTTAACATTCACACTGTGCTTTGGGGTCAGGTTCAAGGCCTGAGCATTAACGTCCCATTAAATGCAACTTTTCAATGAAAGGAGCCGTTGTTTCATGCAATAAATTCTTTAGTTGTCATGTAAAGTTGAAACCAAGTTATGAACCAATGGTTTTTCATGTAATTCCATGTTTATTCATAGTTACACATTAAAGGAATGCATTATCATCGTATACAAGAGAACTGGGTTTTCAGACTGTAACTATACAGTTTTAAAGTAGGAACTCCCGGTGTCAGTTCTGTCAGTCAGCAGAGTGTGTGTCCATGTACGTGTGGGCATGTGTGTGTTTATTTTTGTGCTATTTCGCTACTTAAGGTCACCTTGGCGTGCTGGTATCCCAGCAGCTCGCCCAGTGCTCAGAGCCAGAAGGAGCAGAAAGTGGAAAACACACACATGCCCACACACACATACTCACACAAACGCACACACACACACACATGCACATATATACGCACCATGTTTTTTAGCTTCATCTCCTGACCCAGAAGCTTCGAACTATTCCTAGCTTAGACAAAGAACACGGTGAGTTTTAGGTTAATTTGATTTAAAGTCATAAAGACTAAATGTGAATACATTGTCCAGGTTCCAACTATAACGTGATTCACATTCAGGTTAAGAAACATCACTTTATAATGTCATTAACATGTCAACTTTGCAATAGTCAGTTAAAACCAGAGGAGTTTCCAGCCTGAGCCAGTCTGAGGGCAACATCCCTGTTACACTGGTACTGGTCTGCTCACAAATTCAACATGCAACCTGTAATATTGGCTTGTAGCAGACATAATTATTTTTGGAGCTTCTTTTGTCTTTTTCTTTTTTGGAACAACCTGTCAATGCAACAGTGCAGACATTTTATGTGTAACTAAAACTAAACCTGTGGGGAAGTGCATGGTCAGGTGATAACTGACCACTCACGACCCTGATCCTTTCATATAACTTTAATATAAGCGTGTTGATTACTGCAAGTGGAATTTGAACCCTCTTGCTGGTCTGATTGCCTCCTGATGTTTGTGTCGCTTCATTTATTCCCCATATGTGAAGCTGTGTCCAGTTCTCCCCACAAATTGACAGTTATTGAGTACACTGAGTCCTGAAGGCAAGAGAACGGTTCACCTTCACCTGGAAATCTCTCTGCGTACACACTGAGAGACCTGCTGCTAGCTGGAACAACCTCTCCGTCTTCCTGTCATCCCCCTCTCTCATTCTCTTTCCCTCTGGCCACGAGTCAATCTCGGTTTTTTACTGCCAGCTGATAGCTGTGCATGACTGTCTGTATCTCTATTCATGCGTTCACTCCATCTATCACCTGCTGCTGCCTCCGTCACTCCTCCATCCCTGCCATCCCGTCTTCCTCCTCTCCTCTCTGCCTCCCCCTAAATGAGAATAGATGATATGCTGTGGCTTTGCATCTGTGCATTAATGCCTTTCAGCTTTAATCCTGTGGACATATCCTCAGTCAAGCCCTGTTTTGGCCAAGGTCATTTCAACACTGATGCACCTCGTCAGATGCAGAACCGAACCTGCAACCTCCCAGTCACATCCACTCTACCTCCATTATTCCTCGTATGTGCACGACAAACCACCATTTGCATAAACACCCTCTAGGAAGTCTTATCCCTTAAGCTTTCCTTAACAGCCCATGAAATTTGCACTGTGCGCGGTTGCTATGGTAACCGGGGGACTCAATTGCTCAAAATTACCATAAAACACTAATTAAAAAGTCCTGGCTAAAAGCACCATTTTGACAAGCTTTATACCACACTGCTGAAGCAGTCCCCCAGGTGAGGAGAATGGACTGGGAATGGAGATCATTTCAGCAGATTTGTCAACCATTGTCAGGGAATCACAGCACGTTCCATTATATAACTTGTACAAATGCTGCTCTGTTCATTAAGCTCAATTATCTATCTGATGGGACCGTTATAATTACTGGTCAGTAGTTTTTGTGCTCTACTGTTTATGTTTACTATTTATATCTCCACAAGTTCAGCTGTTTCTATAAACATGGTACCAACTCTGTGTTTCTGTGGTGCAAAGACAAAGCACAACAGGTTTTGTGCGAAAGCATTAGTAAATTATCAGGAACTGACTTACATGGCAACAAATTTACTATTTTGCAGCATAAAGGAGTCATGAGTACTTATCTGCATTGACTTCAACGCAAATTCAATATAAATCCAGTAGTAAAAAGCCTGTTTTTAATAAAGGCTAACATTTTAGCCACTTAAGAACAAATGTGTTAGTTCAGTGGTTCTTATATCAGTGCCCAGTGTTCCTGTACACGAGACGGAAAAGTTGAGGCTGGACCTTTGAGCCCTGGCCTGATGTTCACTGCGCTGATGCTGCAAGATAAGCTAACCCAGCTAGTAGGATATAATTACAAATACTTTGAGGATATTGATAATTTATTACATATAGAGACCTAAGTAGACTTTAAGAGAGTTGATGCATCTTGCTACTGATCATCATCATCATCATCATCATCATCATCTGATTACAGTCTATGCCACCACATGCCCACTATCTGCCATCAGTTATGATCAGTACCAGTGGACATATCTGCAGACAGCTCCCCTGTTTGGGCACAGAGACAGGAGGAGATCAAGTCAGAGCAAGGCGGCAGCTCTGTAACAAAACACTGACGTGAAGGCTGCTACAGTCACGACGCGCTGGCGCTCTGGAAAATATATAAACACGATGCCATCAGCACAGCAACGTGGGCTTCACAAGGCAAATTCAAGCCAGTCAGTCAAAGGGTGAGACGCTTTACGCCCACATGCCTGGGCGCTATCGAACTTATCCGTCACGATTCACAGGTCTTTTAAAGCAACATTCATACGGATCAGTTATTGTTGTTGCAAAACGCTGTTTCATACTTACACTAATGAGGAATGAGGTTGCAGGTTGCAATTACTGCAGGAATTTAACCAACTCTGAATCTTCACACTTCACTTACAAATGTTCTTGTACACGAAAAGAAAGAACACGTCATTGCCACAAATGAGCTGTGGGGCTGCATGGAGTCTGCACTTGCTATCTGTCACCCCCCACATGCACACAAACACACACATCTCTCTCTCTTATGATTTACACCCAACTTCCTTCTATGTGGTTCAGATTTTTTAATAATATGTAATACGTGTGGTAGCATGTATAGATGTTATGTGGTAGTGTTTTATGGATGTTAAGGGGCATATCATTCATAAAGACAGAAACATATCTATTCCTATTTGGTCCATTGTCTAAATGTGCAAACCACATCCTTCTACCTTCTCCCTCACATTATGAACCTGTCGACCTGCATGGAGAGATTTACTCAGTTGCAGTGTGTGGTTATCCACCTGGACTGTGAACCTGAGGTTCAGGTCCCATCTGATCATGAGGTATTGTGAGCTCATTAATGGGGAAAGAGTAAAACACACCAGTCTGCAGGTATATAGTATTGTGAACATATCCAAATATGAGCGTTGACCTCGGGGTCAGTTTATGGTTTAAACCAACACGATTGTGAAAGATGTGTTGTGTTCAAACACACCAAACCTAAGCAGTGAGTGTTCAGTAGGTGCACACGTCTGCAGGCGCTGAATTGCTAATAAGCGCAATTAAACATTCTCAGTGATTGTTTCAATAGCAAAGCATGCTGCCATGCTGCAGCTACCATACAGGCAGTCCTGTGGACACCTATAGAGCCCATAAGACCTGTGGGAGCTGGCCTACATAAACACATACAGTATACTGCACGCTACAAAGAGAGAGAGAGAGAGAGAAAGAGAGAGAGAGAGAGAGAGAGAGAGAGAGAGAACAAGGGGGGATAAGAGAGTGTCAATGATGCATTAAGAAACCCAAGCTCAGAAGCACAAATATGTGTCTATTGTTGTGGGTACTGTCAATGACCTGAGCCTAATTCTAACCTTCAGGTTAAAGATGTAACCTTCAAACGCTCTCTTTGAATAAATCTAGAAATATCATAATACAGAACTGTATTTGCTCTGATAGGATAAAGTTACAATGACTTTCACTGGTTGAGACCAGAACAGTCATCGTCAGCAATCCTCTCCACACATTCATGGATGACCTCTCACTACAGTCCACGGTGACACAGTACTGCAATACACACACACACACACACACACACAGGTCAGTCACGTGTAGTGTAGGGTTCCATTATTATTCTCCACACATCGGTGCCTACAGTGAGCCTCAGGATGTTGTTTAAATGTAAAGGAAAAAAAAAAACTCAAATCAAACTACATTACCATATCACACTTAACAGGCATGGACTCATGAATGAACCATTCAACACTCACCAAATATTGTTTTTTTTTTAAAATAAGACATGTTACTTTTAATTATCCACTGTTTGTAATGTAGCAGTAATAAGTGTCTGACATTGCTGATATACTTGGCTCACAAATTCAACGGCCTAAGTGATCATCATAAAGCTTTATGTCTTCTGGTTTAATATTCTGTATATAAAAAAAACTTTAGACATGATAACAATAGCGCTTTCTATTAAGGTCATTAATCACACCGGCATATTTCCTGTTGTGACATACCAACATGACGTACGTGAAGACGATCTATTAGGACAGTTTGCTTTGGCGTTTTAATCATTTTCGGAAAGGACGTGATTATAAATAGAAACCGTGACAGTGGTGAAAGGAAACTGAGTGCATTTACTCTGCAACTGTGTGTACGATGTTGATGTTTGTGTACTTTACTGGACTATTGGTAACTTTCTACCTCTTTTGTCTTGACTGTTTCAGTTACTTTGTGGATCTGCATTAACCAGAGCCAGACTTTGAAGTAGAAATGAATGTGTCGGGACTGAAAAGCCTCGGACAGGCTGAGGACGTGTGAAAAGTATTGACAGACATTGTATTGTTGGTTTTGGTTTTGTCTCTCGTATGTAAAGACAATAATCACATGACAGACAACAAATTCTAGGCTTCTTTTAGGAAGTGCATGAAGACTTTAAGAGGAACAAATACATGAATGCGGTGATAAAAAGCCAAGAAGCTGTGAACACAAAAAGCCGTGTGGACACGAAGACATGCCGTCCTTCAGTCTCTTCATGTCAGGCAGCCAGAGACAGCTGAGCTGGAACAGACAGATGCTGTGGACATGTACAGATTACTCTGCTACTCTCAACGTCTTCTCTGCCTTTCATTCTCTTTGCTCTGCCGTTTCTGCTTTTTGAAGTTTTCTCTGCTGAGTCAAGTCCCAACACAAAACTGACGCCACTATTTCAGTCGCACGTTCAATCACGTGTGTCCGCTTTTATTTTCTGCTCTTCATCTGGCTCATTCTGTGCGCTGTCAGAAATGTAGGTTGTGGTTATTTTTTACTCTGTGTTGTGGTTATTCTACACCAAGAGGCTCGTTATTATTAGAACCAGCTCCATGTTAACTGCTACGAGCCTGAAAGGGACACAAGTATTTCAAAGACTAACAGAAGCCTGAGGGTGTCACTTTGTCTCCCTCTCACTCACATGCAAACATCCCAATAGACTCAAGTCTAATGAAGTGCTCAGGCCAGAGCATGACCATGCAATAAACACAACGCAGAGTAGCCTAGCTGTGCTGTGGAGGTGTTGGAGAGCCGGCACCAACTAGTTCCCGTGCGAAGTCTGTACGTATTTAC
>JAFBJQ010039974.1:84084-121029 GCA_016785345.1 Trinectes maculatus
TAAGCCGAAACAAGGAAGTTCATGGGAGATGTGTCGTAACCACGAAAACGTCGTATCTCGAGACCGTCGTAACACGAGGACCCCCTGTATTGACAGACATTGTATTGTTGGTTTTGGTTTTGTCTCTCGTATGTAAAGACAATAATCACATGACAGACAACAAATTCTAGGCTTCTTCTTTAAGGAAGTGCATGAAGACTTTAAGAGGAACAAATACATGAATGAGGTGATAAAAAGCCAAGAAGCTGTGAACACAAAAAGCCGTGTGGACACCGAGACATGCCGTCCTTCAGTCTCTTCATGTCGGGCAGCCAGAGACAGCTGAGCTGGGACAGACAGATGCTGTGGACATGTACAGATTACTCTGCTACTCTCAACGTCTTCTCTGCCTTTCATTCTCTTCGCTCTGCCGTTTCTGCTTTTTGAAGTTTTCTCTGCTGACTCAAGTCCCAACACAAAACTGACGCCACTATTTCAGTCGCACGTTCAATCACGTGTGTCCGCTTTTATTTTCTGCCCTTCATCTGGCTCATTCTGCGCGCTGTCAGAAATGTAGGTTGTGGTTATTTTTTACTCTGTGTTGTGGTTATTCTACACCAAGAGGCTCGTTATTATTAGAACCAGCTCCATGTTAACTGCTACGAGCCTGAAAGGGACACAAGTATTTCAAAGACTAACAGAAGCCTGAGGGTGTCACTTTGTCTCCCTCTCACTCACATGCAAACATCCCAATAGACTCAAGTCTAATGAAGTGCTCAGGCCAGAGCATGACCATGTCCCATTAAGACAAGACTGGGTTGCCCACGGCAACACGTGGACCAACCAACACTGGATATAGTCAGTTCCGCCTTCTCCTACGCTCCTGGGAGAGTCACGTTTAACATCCCATGTCGGAATTACTGGGATTATTCTGACAGGGAAAGAGGGAGCTGTTGTATTTGTACTGTTCAAATTCTTACTGAATTTTCCATTGAAAGCATCTGTAGCGGGCATAACTAATGATACTACAGCACAAAGCTGCGAAGCTAAAGTCACACTTATAGTGTAATCTGAAAAAATCTACTTAGACATAGTCAATAACAATTATGATTTTATATTATCATGACTAGGATGAGGCGACCATGGAGAAAATATGACATGGAAGGAAACGATAACCGTTTTCAATTCGGACAATGCTTCTTTCCATTAATCAATAAATTGTCTGGTTTGTAAGATGAAGAGAAGTCATATGATACTTGGTTTAATGTGTCCTATTTACCAAATGTCCAACTTATTGACACCATAATAAAATTGTTGTTTACCAATTGAGCGAATGCTAAGAATCATTTGAGTGCCACTTGTACATTGTGCTGAAAAGTTACATTTAGTACAAAGTGTGTTTTATGAGGTCTTAACACATTTGGTACACATTCATTAACCACAACTAAAACGTGCTGATAACGCCAAGGTCGCGGGTTCGATCCCCCATAAGTTTAGGGGAGGTGGTGGCGAAGAGGCTTAAGCGTCAGGCTTTGGACCAAGAGGCTTTGGACCCAGAGGTCGCTGGTTCGATTCCCAGCTCGGCTGAAAATTTGGGTGATGCGCCACCATCCTGGACCAGGTCTAACAAGCCTCGGTACGTGAGCTTGCCGGTTTGCATCCCGGATTGGCCGGAAATCGGGAGAGGCGCCACCATCTGTCCACCACCCCTTGAGCAAGGCTCTTAACCCCAATTGCTCCCCGGGAGCCTTGTACCGTATGTACTGTATGGCAGCCCACTGCAACCCCTGTGATGGGTTAAAAGCAGAGACCACATTTCGTTGCATGGTGTGCTGTGTGAGTGTACTGTGCCAATGACACACAATCTTTAACATCCTGCATCTATCAGTAATAACTGAGTCTGCTGAACACAAGCTATATTTGACTTCACACCTGACGCACATCTTCATTCAAAAGAAATGTTTAAGATGTAAACAGTGAAGTGAACCTAGCAAACTCAGTAAAAACACATGTTCACACGACACTGTACACTGACACACTGTAAAAGCACACACACACACACACAGTGCTGACTGTATAGTGTGAAACATCTTGCAACAGTCCTGCCAGGCTCTTTAGCGACTACATGGATTGTTATCTTTGTTACCACATTAATACGCATGAAGCTGCATCTTTCATTTTCTGTGTGAATCTAAACTTAGCACATCCCAGCCACAGTATCCTGTTTTAGCTGTGTCCTTGTCAGTGACAGATCATCCTCTTTGGTGTGGTTCTTGTTGCTGTCACAATGGATTTATTTATTTATGTATTTTTTGGAGGCAGAAGTGCCAAATGTTTCCTGACATGTCGCTTCGCTGCCTCACAAGAACAACGCTGCCTGGTGAGCCACAGCTGTGCATCCTGGAGCCTGACGAGTCACATAACACTGCTGCAACGGGCATTTGGCATTTTGTAGGATATCGTTTTGGCAGATACTGAAACAATGTAAGTTAGAACCATAATAGAGACCAATAAGAGTTTTGCTCAGGCTTATTAAATTACTACACAAACCTGAGATCAGGGGTCTTCAACCTTTTTCAGAGGACCCCTTGGCTGAGAAAGACTGAGCACATATATGGATTTTTTTACATTGTCTGAAGTAAAAAAAATGCCTCTGGTTTAATTATTTTTGCGGACCCAACCCCCTGCAGTACCTGTGGCCATAGTGGGTTGGGGATCCCCGGTTGTAGACCAATGCCTTAGATCATTTATGAGGGTTCTTTGTGAACTGTTTGGGTAAATAATATTATTATATGGATTTAGGCCTATGATAATCTGTATCTGACAGTTGAGATTTCTTTTTCACTTTTTTCACATTTTTTTTAAACGTCCTATATTAATGTCCACATGTTACTTTTTCAGCTGTTGTTTCCTGCAGCAGAGAACAAAAGGGAATATATGATATACTTAAAAAAGACCCTCAAATGGTAAAACTGGCCATGTAAATATTGAATAAACTTCCAAATACCCCACCAAATTTTGTTTTCCAGTTCATCTCTGTGGGTCCACAATATGTTGTTTGAGCCAACATTTGAGAGAACAATGTGTACGATGCAACCATGGCAACACTGTCACTGAGACTGGAGAAGGAGAAAACGGATGCTCTTATGATTCTGCATTCATAGCGACGAGAAGAATATAAAATCACATTAACCAGCTGAATGAACAAACAGATGAGATAAATTTATCCTCTGAGAGAGCAGTATGGAACTGTATTATGCAGGCTGTGTGAATCTACAGTACAGAACTTGCCGTGACAAAGAGGATCATCTTTCTGTTTATTCCTCCCTCCTCTCCTCTCCTCTCTCTGCGCGCTAACACCCAGCAAAGGCTTGGTTACACTGATTAGTTTCAAGAAAATGCAGCTCAACTTGTGTAGTTTGTTATTATATGTAGTCCTACTGAAAAGTCAAATATTATCAGTTTACAGTGTAAGTCCCTTCTTGATTGATTGATTTATCTTCTGATCAAAAATAGAGAAAATGTTTGGTTTTGTCTGGCAAACCATCCAAAAGAGATGTTCAATACACCAACTCATCACAATTCATTCTCCTCATTAGAATACACACTGCAGATGCACTGGTATCTCTGCCCCGTTCCCTCGCTGGGTATCTTTCCCTTGGCCCATTACCATGGCGATGTGAGCCAGTTCCATGGATACAGTCACTAGGCAACCAGCAGCATCAACACCAGCACCAGTACCAGTGTCCTGTCAGAGTTGTACTGGAGCAGCAGCAGAGCGAGCCTGAGCCAAACCTCATCTGGCTGCATGCAAGTTTTGCTCTTTGAGGAGCAAACGTTAATGCATTTATGGTGTTTTAGATCTGAAGCTTCCCTCTTTACATTCAACACAATGGGTGCTTCGTTTAGACTGACATGAAAGGACGTACAGTAATCTGTACCTCTGTGGTTCGAATGAAATGTAAAACTATGTGAGTAAATGGAAAACAGATGGTGACACGGTTATTTGGTTCAAGACTGATGCGGCTTTGTAAAGATTACAGCTTACAGTGAGGTGTCAGTCTCTCTATGGCTTTCTCATGGAGGGAAACCATCAACCAGCCCCACAGTGCAGATGTCATTTCTTTTTAAGAAAAACACCAATACACATTTACTAACTATGTAAACTATCATTTAATATGATCAGGTCAAAATCTTTATGTTATTATTGACCCGGGTTTGAACATTAAACATCACATAAGAAATACTTGTGTCTTTTTATTGTTTTAAGGAATATTTCCAAAGGTTACTATCCTCTCAAGCACATTTAGAGAGGTTAGCACATTCTTAATTTTTATTTTGGAATGCATGAATTGCACTACATAATAAAGTTATTATTTTTATTGTTAGATTGATGTTGAAAGAGATGGTAGACAATTATTTGGAGATGTGATTATTATTCTAGTATTATATCTGGTCTATATTCTGTATAAGACACATAGTCTGTTTGCTAAATTATACAAAACATGTCTCTTTGCATTGACTGCAGAGTCCTGCTCAACAGAAACTGTGCTATAGAATCCTTCCTAACAGCAACACACACTGAGAAGCTTTGAAATATGTTGCACTGAAGATCATAATTAAATATTCTGTTTGATTAGAAGAGGCTCTTTTATGCATGTTGCTTTAGGTCTCTGCAAGTGTGGCCTCAAGTACAGTGAGCTACATTCTCAGAGAAAGACTGGCCATGCGGTTACGTGAGATAAAGAGAAAAATTACGATCCAAAAAATGAAAACATTTCAGCCAGATGGACCCTGCAATAGTGGCGATAAACCATTTAGCCGTATGGTTAACAAGCCTTTGTCATTACAAGCCTGTAACAAGCATGACAGACTGATACAGCTAAATAATGGGCAAGAGAGGGTAATAAATACAATGCCTCAGGCTGCTGGATTTAACAGGTGTGCGGGTATTATGAGGTCGGTGTGTATCATGTGTATATCTCTGTGGAACCACTGGGTGCATATGATGCTGCATCATATATCACACACACACACACACGCGCACACACACACACACACACACACACACACACACACACACACACACACACACACACATCTTTTCCTGCAGTCATGGCTGTTTCATTAGCTCATCACAGAGCAGCAAAGGCCCGCGACGAGGTTCTCTGAGGAGATGAAGGATGGAGGGATGGAAACAGTAGAGGGGGTATAAGCGCACACAGTCTAACCAGTAATATTGTTTCAAATATTAAAGAGTGCCATTAGGCTGCATTTGTGAGATGATACCACCCTAATGAAATGATGATGCTCATGAAACAACATGGCTCATCATGGAATGAATCCATCATACCAACACTATAATAGGATTTATAATGGTATAATGCGCACGGCAGTTGGAATACAAGACATATTGGATATGAAAATGGCACTTTGTGCAATAAGGTCACTGACTGTATCCATATCAGTGAGTATTCATGAGGGGATGCCCAGCATTGCCACACAGAGACTGAATGACAAACACTGCAGCAGGTCTGTGTCTGTACGTGTTGCCTTACGCTGTAAAGTCGAGTAGTTATCCATCTGTCCGGCTGCTGGTGGCCGATCCCGTTAAGTATTAGCAAAAAAAAAAAAAAAAAAATATCTTCTGTGTTGGCCCCGTGGCACCGGACACGATCAGTCTACCGGGACGAACGGAGCCGGTTCAGGACAGGTACCAGCCGCATCCTCGGTGCGCCCCGGTCCGCATCACAGAGGATGAGAGCGCGTCCACCGCGGTCATAGTGTGACTCATGTCGGCATCACTCGGTTAAGGTGTAAATCCAAGTAGGCTACACGCACACACGCGCGCGCACACACACACACACTGTTGTCGGTCAGCTCTCCCCCGTGGGTTAAAGCTACAAGATGAGCCGCTGCGCCTCCACGTGCCAAAAACATAAAAATGCCAAGATGCGCGCACCCAGTGGGAGAGTGAGGTGAATGTCCGGTGGAGGAGAGGATCCGTGACCGACAGACAGAGATGCCCTTACTCTTCTCCTCCTTTACTGTGCAGCCCGCTGCTGCAGGGAGAACACATCCAGCAGCAGGGTCTCCTCCCATCCATCCCCGGTGAGCGAGAGAGAGAGAGAGAGAGGGAGAGAGAGAGACAGAGAGAGAGAGAGAGAGAGAGAGAGAGAGAGAGAGCGAGCGTCACACAGAGAGAGAGCGAGAGAGCGAGAGAGTCTCACACACAGAGAGTGAGAGAGAGTGAGAGAGAGAGAGTGAGAGGAGATGGATGAAGATGTAAGGGGACGTGAGGGATGCGTTTGCGCGTGCGCATGTATGGAGCGTACAGACGAACGTGAGAAAGAAAATGAGAAAAAAGTCTCGTGCGTGCGCGCCCAGACACACACACACACACACCCTGGAGACATTATCCCTTACTACGACTTGACAAACCCTACCAGTATGCACTATGATATACATGTACGTGCATATACATATACATATACATATACATGTACATGTACATGTAGTGAACCACAACAGTATAAAGTGGTTACAACAAACCAAGTGTGTGAGGCATTTTGTGATGTCACTCTGTTGTTACACAATCAAATAGTAAATGCGGGTTAAGGCTGAGGTCTCCACTCTGACGGCAGCTCCTCTGATGAGGACACAACAGACGACACAAAACAGACAACCTTCAGCTCTACTTCACTCCGCTGTGCTCAACTCGTCCCCAACAAGTCACATAGTATCCTTTAGCCATCTGCGCATGTTGGCAGCGCCAAACAAAGCCTCAGCAAAGCCCAGATGGGGGAATGCTGGGATACTCAAAGATTGACTGAGTTTAACAACAGTCTGTGAGAAAACAGGAAGCTGGCCAACCAGTCACTCTCTCAATCAGCATGTCTCTCTCTGTGTTTCCTGGGTCACCCTGAGGCAAACCTTTACCTTTGAGATATATATATATATATACACGGAGACGTTTTTACTTCCAGGAATGAAAGAAGACGCAAAAAAAAAAGGTTTTCAGCACGAGTCTTGCAGAACATCTGGGATTGTGTGTGTTGCCTGGTAACAGCAGTAACCAAATTTAGATGACCCCTGGGCTTTTTAGCAAAAGCCCATAAAGGAAGTTTTGTTTTCAAAGCAGGCTACATCCTACAATAAAGTGGTTTACTGTCAGAAAGTGGATGGCAGCAATAACAGCAGCAGGCTATTCATTGAAAGTATGAACCGTTTCAAAGCCTGAGGGCAAATGGATATGTAAAGCAGTGGCGACTGACAATAGTGTCTATTGTATCACATGTGTCTTAGTGATGGAGAAATACATAGATAAGAGTTGTTCCAGGAAATCTGAGAACATTTGCCAGAGAATAAAATGATGTTCCATGAACAACTCTGCACTCTTGTGCTCGATCTGTTTGATCACTGAGGTGTGTTAGATTACTGCCTTTTGAAGGATGGAGGGATGGAAACAGTAGAGGGGGTATAAGCGCACACACTCTAACCAGTAATATTGTTTCAAATATTAAAGAGTGCCATTAGGCTGCATTTGTGAGATGATACCACCCTAATGAAATGATGATGCTCATGAAACAACATGGCTCATCATGGAATGAATCCATCATACCAACACTATAATAGGATTTATAATGGTATAATGCGCACGGCAGTTGGAATACAAGACATATTGGATATGAAAATGGCACTTTGTGCAATAAGGTCACTGACTGTATCCATATCAGTGAGTATTCATGAGGGGATGCCCAGCATTGCCACACAGAGACTGAATGACAAACACTGCAGCAGGTCTGTGTCTGTACGTGTTGCCTTACGCTGTAAAGTCGAGTAGTTATCCATCTGTCCGGCTGCTGGTGGCCGATCCCGTTAAGTATTAGCAAAAAAAAAAAAAAAAAAATATCTTCTGTGTTAAAAAAAAAAAAAAAATCTTCTCTGTTGGCCCCGTGGCACCGGACACGATCAGTCTACCGGGACGAACGGAGCCGGTTCAGGACAGGTACCAGCCGCATCCTCGGTGCGCCCCGGTCCGCATCACAGAGGATGAGAGCGCGTCCACCGCGGTCATAGTGTGACTCATGTCGGCATCACTCGGTTAAGGTGTAAATCCAAGTAGGCTACACGCACACACGCGCGCGCACACACACACACACTGTTGTCGGTCAGCTCTCCCCCGTGGGTTAAAGCTACAAGATGAGCCGCTGCGCCTCCACGTGCCAAAAACATAAAAATGCCAAGATGCGCGCACCCAGTGGTAGAGTGAGGTGAATGTCCGGTGGAGGAGAGGATCCGTGACCGACAGACAGAGATGCCCTTACTCTTCTCCTCCTTTACTGTGCAGCCCGCTGCTGCAGGGAGAACACATCCAGCAGCAGGGTCTCCTCCCATCCATCCCCGGTGAGCGAGAGAGAGAGAGAGAGAGGGAGAGAGAGAGACAGAGAGAGAGAGAGAGAGAGAGAGAGAGAGAGAGAGCGAGCGTCACACAGAGAGAGAGCGAGAGAGCGAGAGAGTCTCACACACAGAGAGTGAGAGAGAGTGAGAGAGAGAGAGTGAGAGGAGATGGATGAAGATGTAAGGGGACGTGAGGGATGCGTTTGCGCGTGCGCATGTATGGAGCGTACAGACGAACGTGAGAAAGATAATGAGAAAAAAGTCTCGCGCACGCACACCCAGACACACACACACACACACACACACACCCTGGAGACATTATTCCTTACTACGACTTGACAAACCCTACCAGTATACACTATGATATACATGTACATGTGCATACACATGTGCATATACAGTACATGTGCATATACATATACATATACATGTACATGTACATGTACATGTACATATACATATACATATATATATACATATACATATATGTATGATATTATTAATACAGTGTCCTAACTAACTGGCACAACAGGACAATAATGCAAAGATTTCCAGCTAAAAATGTAAAAGAGCAGATAGCGTGAACCACAACAGTATACAGTGGTTACAGCAAACCAAGTGTGTGAGGCATTTTGTGATGTCACTGTGCTGTTGTTACACAATCAAATAGTAAATGAGGGTTAAGGCTGAGATCTCCACTCTGACGGCAGCTCCTCTGATGAGGACACAACAGACGACACATAACAGACAACCTTCAGCACTCCGCTGTGCTCAACTCGTCCCCAACAAGTCACATAGTATCCTTTAGCCATCTGCGCATGTTGGCAGCGCCAAACAAAGCCTCAGCAAAGCCCAGATGGGGGAATGCTGGGATACTCAAAGATTGACTGAGTTTAACAACAGTCTGTGAGAAAACAGGAAGCTGGCCAACCAGTCACTCTCTCAATCAGCATGTCTCTCTCTGTGTTTCCTGGGTCACCCTGAGGCAAACCTTTACCTTTGAGATATATATATATATATACACGGAGACGTTTTTACTTCCAGGAATGAAAGAAGACGCAAAAAAAAAAGGTTTTCAGCACGAGTCTTGCAGAACATCTGGGATTGTGTGTGTTGCCTGGTAACAGCAGTAACCAAATTTAGATGACCCCTGGGCTTTTTAGCAAAAGCCCATAAAGGAAGTTTTGTTTTCAAAGCAGGCTACATCCTACAATAAAGTGGTTTACTGTCAGAAAGTGGATGGCAGCAATAACAGCAGCAGGCTATTCATTGAAAGTATGAACCGTTTCAAAGCCTGAGGGCAAATGGATATGTAAAGCAGTGGCGACTGACAATAGTGTCTATTGTATCACATGTGTCTTAGTGATGGAGAAATACATAGATAAGAGTTGTTCCAGGAAATCTGAGAACATTTGCCAGAGAATAAAATGATGTTCCATGAACAACTCTGCACTCTTGTGCTCGATCTGTTTGATCACTGAGGTGTGTTAGATTACTGCCTTTTTATAAACGCAGTGGGCCTCTGGAGACCATGTATTACAAGTGATTCAAAATCAATACGAGCAGCTTTACTGAGCTCCATGTCCTTGACTCTTTATGACTGACTGGTGCAGGTGTTTTTTGCTGCTGATCAATCTGATCACTGATGAGTGAGTATTTGCTAAATACTACTACTAAATATTACTTAATAATACTACTATTTGCTCATTAATACAATTCAATGAGCAGCAATCAAAGCTAAAGTTGAGTGTTAAAAATCCAATCAACACTCAGTTGATCAGCTTCATTGAGCTGTGTCAGCGTGGTTTGATCAGATTTCACTGAAAGTGTTACATAACTACATGTTGACGTAGATCCCTCAGGGTTTTTTGCAACAGTCATTTAATAGATGCTGGTGAATAGATGATGATAGACTCATACATCTCCACCAATTTGTAGCCTTTTCGCATATAACTCAGACAAGAAATCATAGAATTTTAACAAAATAAATTAAAAACGGTACTTTTTACAATCTGTTACAGTTTGGTGGGCTCAGCTCGCTTTAAGAGAGCCAGCTTTTGCCCACAGGTCCTATTTTGGGCAGTTCTGGTTTAGAAAGCCGAGCATGGATCTGCTAGGTCACACTGCAACCGATTTAGAGCAATGGCCTATTTTGAGTGCAACATTTTATCTCTCTTATTAACATTTTATAGACATACAGCCCCATAATATATAACAACAATGTATAAAGCAAATACATTGACAACAGGGCCCAGAGAAATGTCACATTCAAAACACAAGTTTCAAAATTTACACAGCTTCAGGTAAAACCTGCTCAAAGTTTATTTTTGCGTTTTATAACTCAGATAAGCATGTGTGTGTGTGTGTCACAGGATGGTTGGTGAGAACATGCTGTCATTACACACGCGCGCGCGCAAACACAAACGCACACACTATTGGATACAATCAGAATTAGTATTCATACACTATTAGTTGGTACCCTGCAGGTAACAGGATATCATGCGGTGAACTGACAGACTTGTGTCATCAAGTCAGCGAAGCCTTGATTGTTGCTTCCTCTTAAGACGTTTGCAAAGTTAATGTTGCCAAGCAACAAATACAATTCCAGCTAGTGAAGAGATCTTGAGCCAAAGTCACTTGGCAACACAATTTTTCAGCAAAGTACCACAATATTCATTTTTTCTAAATATAGAAAGTATAGGGAAAAAAACACTGCAGTATCAAAAGCTTTAAGTTTTAATGTTGCAATGACTTTGAATTACTATAATACATGTAACTAATGTAATGAAACCCAACTGCATTGAGTTTCACCAGGTTCAAACACAGCAACACTTTTTTTTGTTTTGCTCTAGTGTCCAGTAAATGGTAAAACCATAGGGATGATTGATATTGGCTTTTTTAATATCCGATCTATCAATATTGTCCAAATTTCCAATACCAGTATCAACCAATACCAATATATGTGGGGTCCCCCTCCAAAAAAACAAAAATCATTTCAGGTAAACAAACAAAAGGAAATAAAAGTATCTCAAAAACTATCACTAACACATCTCTCATATTTGACAATTTGAGTTAGAGGAAAAGTAGTGGAAGAGTTTGGTGTGTAATATGAACATGTGTAAAAGTTGTGTCATTAAAAAAGTAAAACTCGATACGGATCATTTCCGATATTAAGTTTTAATGCCAATATCAACCGGTATTATCGGTAGGCCAATATTATCGGACATCTCTATAAAACAGTATGTTAAATGTCAGACAAACGATATGAGAGTACTTACCATAAATGTAAACATGAACAACCACATGGAGCCTATAGAACAATTCACTGAGTTTTCCATAATTCATAGCTCTATGAATAAGTGATATGAGATCGTAATGTGTAACTCAACTCCAATCACGGCACAGCAGTGAGGGGAAGTGCCACCCACCACCCACCCACCCACACACCCACACACACACACACAGAGGATTTTCCTTGCCTGATCATCTCTGAGCAATTCAAGAAGAAGTGTCAGTGCATCTTTTTCTTGATGTGACACATGGACAATTGTCTCATGCACAGCTTTGGAATTTCTTTTTTTATTTAAATACGCCTAATCCCATTTCCCATTTAAAGCCCAGCAGGCTTTAAGTGCTCATGTCGTCTGACAGTGATTCTTGTCCTCAACAAGAAGAAGCCACAATGATCTAAGAAAACAACACTAGCTCATTACAGTTGACTAAAGGAGACAAGAGCAGTGCGGAACCGTAGGCAGGTCTGTCCCACAGTCTTCTTCCTGCCAGTATGAAATGTCCATGGTTGCTATGGAAACACAGTTTCATGAATCACTGTGATTTATTTATTTATTTATGTTCCGTGTAGGTTATTAAGCTGTCTTGAGCACAGCGCCCATTACTATCTGTACTGTAAGCCTTCTGATCTGTTAGGTATTAGGTGTGGGAACAGACCAAGTTTTAGTCTGCTCCCACAGAGCTGACTAATTGGCTGGCTGCTTTGCTGGCTGGCAGAGCAGCAGGCTGAACCACCGAGTGAAAACGGACTGACATGGCGAGTGAAGACGGGAAAGACAGGAGATTACACGGGAGGTGGGAGCTGATATTTAGACAACATGGTAAGCTCAGACGGCAGCGACGCTGCACTGTGAGCAGGACATAAGAGTACCTCCATCTTCAGGGCCTGGATCAGCTGACTGTGGAAGGATCAGCTGACAGGACTGAGGAAATGACACAATGGCACACATCCTACTGGGCCACCTCACATCTAGAACAATGTGTTAATGAGATACTGACTATTCTGCATCACTGTTGTCATTGCTGTCATAAACTGCAACCTGCCAATCAACCAGGAAGTGTCAATGTTCCTGTTAGATATCCAGCACATAGAAGAGAGCAATACGCTGTTTCTTTTACTTTCTTTGAAGCCACGTCTCTTTAATGTCATCTCACCGCATGTCTCTCTGTGAATCTGAGAGTACATTCAGCCTCCATACTGCATCCAGCCTTATATGGCATTTTGTGAATGGCTGTTGCTAGGTAACTGGAGTGCTGCAAAGTGTGACAACATGGTTGTTTCATTTAGGATGATTAAGAATAACAGGACCTGCGAACTAGTGGTGAGAAGCTGTGTCATTTTCAGTGAGAGCCCACTTTCATCCCTGTCACTTTCTTCAATGCCACAGCTCCTTAATGCGTCGTGAGGAAAAACAGTGTTTTTGCATTAGATCAGTGAATGGCAATGAAATGATGTGTCACAATACGGACTGAATCAACAAACAGTTCATTACATGAGAGTCCAAATCCTCTGTACCTATCTGTATTTATAATTTATGATACAGTATAATAAAAGTGATGATTTCTGTCACCCACAAGTCTAAGCATTGTGGGTAATAAATGATGTGTGTGTGGTCATCATCTCTCTCTGACTGATCAGACATGTTTGTAATTACTTCACATATCTTTTGTTTTCCACACACTTTACTTCATTCCTGTCTTTGTGTTTTCAGCACAAGAGTAAGCAGAGATGGGCAAAGAGAACAAAGAGAAGGACACGCCATGATGTTGCTGTAAAAAAAAAATACATAGAATTTTCACTATGGATGGATGGATTTGATTTTTCCTCACACTTTACCTCACACATTGTGCCTCTCACTTCCATACCTCCTCTCCTTCTCACTTGCATCAGCACTTCTGCCTGCTGATGAATATATGAATGAGACACACACACACACACACACACACAAATAAGCACTCCGGCTCCTTCACCAGCACTCAGCTTACACTCCACATGACATAAACATTTAATCATTTCCATTTGGGCGATGTGAATGTCCACTCACTCTTAAAATCTTTATATTTCCATTACATTAGTTCTGAATGAAATGCTTCTTCTCTTTCTTTACAGGAGCCTCCTGAGAAAAAGCCACATAATAAATCAACGCCAGTCAAGATAAATGTACATCCTTCACAACAATAAGTAACAGCCAACATTTTTTTTCTTTCAGCAAGAATCCTTCCAACACAGGGGGAAGTGTAGCTGTGTGTGGTAAACTGTGTTTCTCAGGCCCACAAGGTATAATTGGCCCTTTACACTCCAGGACTCAGGGATAGATGAGGGATTAGGGATGAAGTTGGGTGGGGGAACGGGAGGGTGGGGGTGGGGGGGGGGGGGGGGGGGGGGGGGGGGGGGGGGGGGGGGGGGGGGGGGGGTAGAAGGAACAGATGCAAGCTCTGGGAAACCAATCTATATGAAGGGAGCACAGATGTAGAGAGGAAGACAGATGCTATGAGGCAGAGAGAGATGAAGTGTCGCTTTCAATGTTAAAGTTTCCCCCCCACCCGTTTCCTTCTTCTGTCCTTTCCTTTTCTTTTCTTTTCTTTTCTATCTTTTCTTTCTCACACTATCTCTCTCTCTCACTTCAGTGTCAGCTCTCTGTTGCTATGGCAACCCCTCCTGCCATCACTGAGGAAGAAAACATACCTGAATAGAGGAAGGAAAGACAGCAGCGGAGCAAATAGAGACATGAGATGAGGATGAGATGAGTAGAGGAGAAATAGATCGATGCACCTCTTCCTCGATTCAAGACCATGTTCGTACGTCTTCATTTCATCTCGCTTCATGTGCCTTTCAAGCAACAATATTCAGCAATTCAATTCAATTACACAAATTATTTACACATACAGATGCACAGGTCCATTTATCAGTCTGTAAGGTGAATGAATCATTTCCTTGTCTAACATCATCTGGATGTTCCTGGGAGAGAGGCACACAGGAGCTCTTCACAAAAGCCATTAACTGTGTTCAGTTCAGCTCAGGCTGATGATTCAGTCCCAAGGAAGTCAACTGCAATTACTTCAGCTACTATACATTTGCCCAACTGTTCAACTGTTGCTGCACCATTTTTTTCCTATGAAACAACAGAAAGCAATCACGTTGGAGATGATCCAGCAAATGCCACTCACAAAACTGTTTAAATGAGCGCTCGTCTCCAAAAATACAAACCTGACGCACTGCAATCATATTCTCACACTCACCATATACTGCTTCATGAATCGAAAAAAAAAAGTGAGTCTAATGTGAGAGTCAAGCCACCCAGAGTGCCATGCTTCGTGTTGTCTTAATTACAGCTCAGCCATGCTGGTGAGTCTCCTGCTGAGTCTACTGGGGATGAGAAATCACCGCTCCCATGAGATGAGGTTGTTGTATGCGTGTGTACATTTTTGTGGCAACGTTAACAAATAGCAGCAGTGTAGCCAATTAAATCAAAGCCTGCGGCTGCAGTTTATTCATCCTGGCTGATGTGAATGCAGTGATATCAGTGAGTGTTAAGTTTATCTTTGCATCTTAAACTCATTCACTCTTTTTTTCTGACTAACAGTATGAAATTGTCTGAAGCAAAGCAGGTCATAACGGAGGAAACCTGGTTACCTCGCAGTGATGACAAGACTACACAGGTAGCCATGTACTGCTGTGCACCGGGATATTGTGCATATTACAAAACACATCGGATGACCTAGTTCTTCAGCGTAATTAATAATGTAATTTGATAAATCTTAAGATTGAAGTTGAACTCTGGACATTAAATCAGTGATTTATAATGTGAAGAAAAGCAGGATTGTTAAAAACCATTTCCTTTATGATCCCAAACCAAAGCAACAGATTAACATTTCCTCAGTAAGTAGCAGTTCAGTAAGTAGCAGTTCTCCAGGTTCAAGTGCCCATTGACAAAGATGTCAAACTAAACGGCAATGAATCTGGCTTAACCTACATTAAAAGTGCATGAAACCCATATGGAAAGTAAAGAATGTTACACATAAATAAAAGGGAAGGTCTTTCTCCTTTCTCTATTATTATACTTTTACGCAACATATACTATATATATATACTATAGTTGATTAAAAAAAACTGAATGTGACTTGATATCTCTCACTGCTACACGCAGCTTGATGCTGCTTGGTAAATGGGTCTTAGATGCCACCTAGTGATTCTGATAGGACAACCAGTCAAACTGCAACCTCCGTTTCCTGACTCAGCGAATGGGGATACAGGGATGAGTAGGAGTGGTTTCCTTGGCAACAGCAGATAGACAGATAGCGAGAGATATGAAGAGAAAGAAAGGACAGAGGGGAAGATAACAATGAGGCTGATACAATTAACATGGCGAATAGACACCCACATGAACACCCACTCAGAAATAAACACACACACACACACACACACACACACCACACACTCATTACTGATGCAATGCCAAACGTTTGGATGGTTCCTGCTTAGCTCAACATTATACAAATGACTGTTTGGAGTCATCTGTCAGTGATAATGCAAAATGATGAGGGTTAGTTGGTGTCTGAAAGATGAATTTACTGCGTCTTACTGAGTGACATAAACCCATAAACTCTCCTGACATCACAAGTACGGCACCAGCTTTACCAGCAGCACCCCAAACTGTCCCAGTGACAGTAAAGTAGGTCAGACGGTGGTTATGGGAAAAGCTTTAAGGCCTGCGCCAAGCACTGACCTTCCCATCTCCATATGCTGCTTTCATTCAGCAGAATCAGCACCAGATCACAATCACTTGATCCTGGCTCTAATTCTACAGTAGAGCAATCATTCTGAATAATCACATCATATATGGTTTATATTATGTGTATATGGTGCCTTTGAAAACAGTGGTATGTATGTCATGTATGTGTGTTGTTCCACATCTGTAAAGAACTGTAATCTTGGGATCTCCACATGTGTAATCAATGAATTTATTGTTAAAGTTTCCTCTATATACGGAAGAATGTAACTGAGCTAATGAATTGGCCAGGTGTTAAAGTATCCAGGCTTATAATTTCTCTCTATATGACACTATTTTTATAAGAACAGCAGACCCCCTCTCTTCTCTATTGCTCCAGTGTGTTACTGGCCTTGATTATAATCCTCTTTAACGCCTCATCCCAATTCCTAACACACACACACACACACTTCATGCTCCTCAACCCTTAGCTCCTCTTTTCATCTCCTCTCCTCCAGCATGACAGACAGTGCGATAATTAAAAAAGGCTGCTGATGCCGACAAACAGCTCTTGAACTTGAGATATATAATCTCCTCTCCTCGCTCCTCATTTCCTACCTGTACTCTGGGCCAATGGGGTTTCGGGTGCCGGTGTATGAGGCGGTGGTCCAGCTGTCAGTCACCCTGGAGATCAGTGATGGGTGGAGCTTATATCCCCGGGGGACGGCCTGTGGTTGGTCAAGTTCATCCCTCCTACGTAAGCCTGCCCACTGGGCCTATGCAAGGCCTTATGGGTACCACTCTCTGCTGACCATGTTCCTGTGTTTGTCCTTATGTTATGCAGTCAGTTGAAGTTGTGTTGTTGATACGTTTGTGGTGTCTTCATATAGGGCTCCTGCGTGAACAGAAAAAAAAGAGAGAGGATGTGGGCGACTGTTTGTTTAGCACCAACACTTAGTAACTGTTGCTATGCCTGTCATAGGTTGCACTCTCGTACAGCAACAACGGGCAAATTGATGTGTCAATAATAGTACAATAGTACAATTGGACAAATTGCAATGTAAACATGAGTGAACTGATTGTGACTTGACTGAAGCATGTAAATAGCAACATTGTAGCTCAAGACCAAGAACAGAGGGTTAAGAAAATTTTAAGGTTCCTTGTTTTTAATTGTTATTATTGTATCTGTTGCCTGATGATCTTTTAATGACATAATTTTTGTACCTTTTTCACTTGCAATGATAAACCAATTCCAAACACGAACATAAATAAAGATATACCATTTCCATGTAGCAGATAGTGACTCTTAAGCGTCTCAAATGGCATGAGAATCTGAGTATCTAAAAGATTGCATTGTTTGTTTCCCCTCACACACTGTGAATAAATGTGACTGATTGTGTCACAAACACAAACTAGTACATCACCCTTCACTCTTTCAGTCAGCATAGTAACTCTGGAATAATCGCTGCAGAACATATAATGAAAATAAATATATCCCGGCAATGTCTTTTTTTTTATTATTGTTCGGAAAATGAACACCGAGTCAGCCTGACAATAAGACAACATTAGCAGCAGCCTGAATGTGTCTGTTTGTCTGTCCAACTAATCTAAATGGCATCCAATAATGTGGGAATGCTCATCACCACGGCAACGCGCTGTGAGTCATTGTTAGGTTTGTTATGGAGACAAAGACCTGTGTCGCATGTATAATTATGACTAGAGAGAGAGAGAGGGTTAGCCTATCCTAGATACCAGCACGCACGCACACACGCACACACGCACACACACACACACACACACACACACACACACACACACACACACACACACATCTTTCAGTCAGCATAGTAACTCTGGAATAATCGCTGCAGAACATATAATGAAAATAAATATATCCCGGCAATGTCATTTTTTTTTATTGTTCGTAAAATGAACACCAAGTCAGCCTGACAATAAGATAACATTAGCAGCAGCCTCAATGTGTCTGTTTGTCTGTCCAACTAATCTAAATGGCATCCAATAATGTGTGAATGCTAATCACCATGGCAACGCGCTGTGAGTCATTGTTAGGTTTGTTATGGAGACAAAGACCTCTGTCGCATGTATAATTATGATTAGAGAGAGAGAGAGGGTTAGCCTATCCTAGATACCAGCACGCACGCACACACACACACACACACACACACACACACACACACACACACACACACACACACACACACACACACACACACACACACACACACACACACAGGGAGAGAGAGAGAGAAAGAGAGAGGGTGTATATACAGTAAATAAGCTGTATTACATGGAATCCAACTCCAATTCCATGCTTGTCATTCACTCTTCCCATTTAAATTAAAAACAGCTTTCTGGCATATAGTAGCATGTATGTATGCTCTCACCCTTTCATATCTCCGTTATATCCCATATATTATCTGTCATGAAGTGTGTTGTTGTAGAAGAGGTTCTACCATCTTTCAACTGAAACTTGATTTTTATCTTTGATTTTAACCATTATTTTCAGTTCACCTCCCAGGAACACAACACTATGACAACACGGGATAATGGGGATAAAGTGACAACAACAGATATTTGCAGTTAAACTAAATGGAGCTGTAGATATAGTTGATACTTCTCTCCTGGTGGTCAATGTTCCACCCATTAACCAGACCAAACATATTACGACATTCCCATCAAACCCTATGGTTTCTCTCACAATCAATAGATAATTACTGTTGTATTTCCCCTGATGGACCACAGCTTAATTATGATAGAACCTGAAACGAGTGGTGAAGCAGATCATTTGTCGTTATCTTCTGCAGTGAGATCTGAGATTTCACACCAAAGAAACGACTGAACGGATTTGAAGGAAGTTGCTGGTCCTCACTCAGTACTGAATGCTGACTTCCCTGTCTACCCACAGTCTCATAGACCTCTTCACCCTGTTCTTATCTGTGAGCACAAAAGCAAAAGCCAGCGCCTCCTGTTGGGTGACCAGCTGCAGTTTTTGAAGGATTCAAAAAATTGTTCAGATTAAACATTTCCGTAATATGCTGAAAGAAAAAAAAAATCAAGAATTAGTGTTTACTGTCTGCCTGCACTCTCCCTCGAACCCCTTCACTTCCATCTGTTTGTCCTCCCTCTCTCCAGCCCGTCCATCTTGGCAAACAGAGAGGGAGTGAAGGGTGAATTAATAAAGGAGTGAAACTGGAGCACAACTCCCTGAGGTCCTTCTTTTCTGGGACGCTCTCACAGAGAAGGAGACACACACACACACACACACACACACACACACACACACACACACACACAAATGTAAGGCCTCCATGTGCAAGGAGACACATGTGTTCTGCTGATGCGTTCGTTACTGGGGTGACAGGATGGGAAGAGTAGGAGACACAAAGGGAAAACAATCCATATGTCCCATCATCTGCATGCTCCTGTATTACGTTTACAGCGTGATGGCGATGAGGATTGGAGGAGAGGGGAGGAGGTGGAAGAAGAGGTGGAAGGGCAGAAGCCACGTGAGGAGGGGATGCATGAGTGTCGCTCACGTAGACGACCCACACAGTGGACACTTACACCCAGTGATTCCCGTTCTCCTCCACCCTACCTTCTCTTTTACATCCCCACATCTCCTCCGTCCTATCTATCTAACATTTTCCTTATATTCCCTCATTCTTCTTATTTGTTTTTGCTCTCTCATCTCTCAAGTGTCTTTGTCTTTCTGAGATATATATGTATAGTATATGTATATGAGTGTGGGCTCATGTATATATGCATATACTGTAAGGCCTGGTATAAACTGCATATCGCATGAAGGACGCATGTTACCGTCAGGAGGCAAAGGTCATGTGACGGTGAGACGATAAAATGACAGTTACAACAAATCTCAGTAAAAATCATTGTATTTTATAATTAAATGAATCCAAAGTGATACAGATGTTGTTTTAGTGCACCAAACCTGGATTACAAAATCGGACCCATTAAAGATGTTGTATTGATGGTTTGCTTTACAGACAGGAAGTGAAGAATTGTTTATTATTAACTTACGCTAATAAAACCTGTTAATAATGAGTCCTCCTTCAGCGAGGACACAGAAAATATCCCTCTGGAATTGTATTGTAATGCAAAGCATTGTAGTGGGCACAGTCAGACACTGGGGATCAAGCCAGCTCCTCTTCAACTACACACTAGATTTTGAAACTGATCTGCCAGCTTTTCCTCCCTCTGTTCCATCCATCTTCTCCTCCTCGCTCTGTCACTTTGTATTCATCTCCTCTTCCCCACAATATGCTCACGCAAACAAGGACAGACGAAGATGAAGAAAGGAGTGGATGAATGAATAAACCAGTGAAACGACGTAAATGAATGTGTGTAGGAGTCAGTGGATGAAAGCAACCATTCCTCTATCTAGATGCCCGAGCGTGTTCATACGTTTGTTATAGGACGTTACTGATGTTTGATACTGTTTGACTGAATGAGATGTTTTGCAGATATTATTGTTTTAATGGATGTACCTGAGATGCAGTAATGTATGGGAAAAGTGAGGGATTGTGGGACCTGATGAGCGGGCAGAGAAGATAAAAGGAATGACCAATATTCCCCTCCTGATTTAAATCAGCAACACACATGTATAAATTGAAATTGTGTTTTTTTTTCCAGCGGAGGAAGCAAACAACACTAAGCAGTTGATTTGAACCTGTAAACCTTATCGTCTTTTAAGATTGTGTTTCTAGATGCCTCACAGTGGCAGAAAGTGACATTTAAAAAAAAGAATACAGCAATATGAATGGAAGATAAAGGTTAAAGCTACATGGTAATAAGTACTGATTAAAGTGGAACATCCATTTAAGTCTTCATCTGGTATCTGAGAAGGATTACCTCCTTTACTCATGTTCTCCTTCTCATGCGCACAGGAATCTGAGCAGGACAAAAATGGGCCAGAAGCAGAGAAGGTGGGATTGGTGAAGGGAAAGAACGCAAAAGAGCGAAATAGAGCAGGAAGGAAACGCGCAGGAAAGGAAGTGCAAAGACAGGAGTCACAGCTCGGAGCTGCGAGATGGAGAAAGAAAAGGAGCCTCTTGCAGAAACCCAGGGGGTATCTTGCTATCCCAGAATGCTCTGCTCTAACCTACTTTGATATTTCTGTTTCGGTCTTTGTCTCTGCAGCGCTCTGAGTGGGCTAACTACCCCTCACTCGCCATATCTGACAAGTTTTCTGCATACGTCTGTTTAGTTGTTCTTCAGCTTCATGCATGGACATGTGTGTGTTTATGCCTGTGCATTGTGTGGGTCTGGTCACTGTGTGTCTGCGAGCATCTGATCACAGCTCAGAGACAAATACATCCACTCTGCCCAGAGAAAAGTGAAGATGCTCTTCTGATAAAGTCCAAAACATCAAAGCACTCGTGTAAGTGCTGCACTGTGTGTTTTACTTGTGTATACGTCATTAACGTGAATTATGTTGTCTGTGTCTGTGTAGGTGACTATTTGAGTGAATGAGAGTGTGTGTGTGTGTATAACTAAGTGTGTCTCCTGCATGTGTGTACATGTGTGTGTTTCAGGGATGTGCAGGCAGAGTGGGCAGCCTGACGACCAGCTCAGCAACACGCTGCTACCATGGAAACTATTGAGTCGAGAAGGGAAGAAAAGACATCTATCCAACTACCTATCATATCCATACCCATCTATCACACAACAACATTCCTTAAACGGCTGTTGTCTCTCATCACCATCACATCTTTGCTATTTATTTCAGTGAGTTTGTTGGTAAAATGGCACTGGCTCTAATAAAGACAGAATTTATATACAAAACACACACACACACACACACACACACAAACACTGAAATAAATAAAAAAGAAATACATCACAGTATTTTAAAATTTCTTGGACTCTAGAAATGTCTAACTAATTCCCATATAATAGTTGCGTGGGTGAGTCCCCACAATAAGACTGTGTGAACAGGTGCCTCACTACCACTACAAGAGGAGGTACACGGATACAAGCTTGGTCAGTGTAACATCCAACACTGGAGCCAGGGCTCCACCTGCTGCATGTACAGGAATACACACACACACACACACACACACACCCACGCACACACACACACACACACACACACACACAAATGCACACAAGCACACAAGCACACAAAAAACATGGGACTTGCCAAGATTTAAAATGTTATTTTTAGACCTCATAGATAAATTGACTTAATGAACATATAATTTGACTTGATAAGAAGTCTTGAAATTAGATGTTCAATCCTGAAAATATTCAACTTCCCACCATTGCTTTTCAAATGATGGTAGCAATATGTCTTTTGGCGAAAGGAATGCATCCAACAATTTCCCTCAACAATCTAAACAAACTTTACAGATTAACTTTGTCTCTCTAGCAGCTAAATGTTCCACGTAGTAACAATGCAAAAGAGGTTTATAATCTCAAATAAATAAATGAAACTTGAATATTGAAGAGTAAGATTTGCTAGCATAGTCTGTCTGCTGTCAGTTTTGGGGTTCCCACGATTGACAAAGCGTGGCAGATTCAGAACAGCATGGTGATCATCTGCTGGTCATCAGACCATACTGATTGTTTATACTGTAAACAGTGAATAGAGCAGACAGCAGATGGTACTCTGAAGATCACTGGAGACTACAATGAATGGGCTGCCAGAGCAGGCATGTACCTCATGCCATTGTAGATAAATTGACTTAATGAACATATAATTTGACTTGATAAGAAATCTTGAAATTAGATGTTCAATCCTGAAAATATTCAACTTCCCACCATTGCTTTCCAGATGATGGTAATAATATGTCTTTTAGCGAAAGGAATGCTTCCAACAATTTCCCTCAACAATCTAAAAAGACTTTACAGATTAACTTTGTCTCTCTAGCAGCTAAATGTTCCACATAGTAACAATGCAAAAGAGGTTTATAATCTTAAATAAATAAATGAAACTTGAATATTGAAGAGTAAGATTTGCTAGCATAGTCTGTCTGCTGTCAGTTTTGGGGTTCCCACGATTGACAAAGCGTGGCAGATTCAGAACAGCATGGTGATCATCTGCTGGTCATCAGACCATACTGATTGTTTATACTGTAAACAGTGAATAGAGCAGACAGCAGATGGTACTCTGAAGATCACTGGAGACTACAATGAATGGGCTGCCAGAGCAGGCATGTACCTCATGCCATTCTTCTGATACTTCCATCTTCCCAAGTACCAATCACTTCATATTTTATAAACCTTATTTACTGACCCATTATTCTTCTGTGTCTCAAAACGTCCTCCCCTGGATAATTAACAGCAATGAATAGAGCTCATTTTAATGCCTCAAACAAACTGCTGTGTATGTGCCTTTGCCTACATTTGTGTGATGCCACAAACCTTTACTGGGTGGAGATCAGGATGATATAAACAACACCTTAGTTCTTAGCCTACACAGATTGTTTGACTGCACAGGGCCCAGATATTGTATGGACTGATATGTTGATTTGGACCAGGACCAGGTGCCACAGATCATGTGCTGTGACCATTAAAATAAAGTAGTTGTTTTGTCAGGCCTGTCCAGATTTTGTTTAATTTCCTTTAAAGATGTGCAGTTTCACTGTCATTGCTGTTCATAGTGACTAATAATGTGGTAATTGGGAAAGACAAAGCGCTCCCTGTAATTGGCTAATAGTTGGAAAGAATTATTCACACTTTCTGTCTCGCGAATGCACACAAACAATGACAAGTTTCAAATGAACGCTCTATTAGCATTTAAACAGAAGTAATTACAGACACAAAGGCCATTCTGGGAAAATAAACAAAGACAAACAACATCACACACATTAGTGTGTGGCCACTAATGGCCACACACTTTGGAGAGTCTGAAAGGCCCCAATCAGAGGCCACTATCCCCTAGATGTGTGTGTGTGTGTCTGTGTGTGTGTGTGTGTGTGTGTGTGTGTGTTGTCCATGGGCATCCTGCGTGTGTGGGTGGACAGTGAAGCGGAGTTGTCATGTTGGGCAGAACATATCTGCATATTCATAACCAAGCATCAAGAGTACAAGCCTGCACACAGATATGCGGGTGAATACTGATGTTCTAAATTCACCATGAGATGCAAACCATGTTTAAAAAAACAAAACAAAAAAACAATGGTGACGTGCTGAGGAGGCCAGGAGATGGAAGGATGTGAGTGAGACGAGGTAGACAGAGAGTAAAGAGGGGGAAAGACACAATGGCAGACTAGATTGAGAGAAAGGAAAAGAATGAGACGCTGTGTGGGTTGACTTTTTCTCTCCTGGGTGCTATGGTAACCTACACAACTGCAGCTAATCATAGGAGAAGACAGGAGAGAAGAGGAGGAGGATGGCTTTTAATATTTTGTTACTGTAATTGATTTGCAATTGAAGATAGGAGAGGTTTTTTTTATTATTATTTTTCATTTCTTAACCCTGTCATGTAATTATGGCATCGCTCACAGGTACTCGTATTTTGTGGTTTTACATTGGTTTGTTGTTCGCATCACAGTTCAGCCAGGTGTTATTCTGTGTGCCGTTTGCAGGTTCTAACCATGTTTACATGGGTTTCTCTGGGGACTGAGGGTCAGCTTAATTGAAGACTAAATTGACCACAGGTGTGAATGAAAGTTTGTCTCTGCATATTGTCTTGGGGTTGACTGGTGACCTGTCCACGATGGAAAAAACAGCAAGCATCTCTGTGTCTCATGGACACTCATGAAGATGTGTCCTGTCCTTTACACCCAGCAAATATAAGTTATGCAGCTACAGTGAAATAAAATAACAACCATAGAGAGATGCAAAGCATCTGTGTGTTCATTCTGGGGGTTTTGCACTGACGGTTGAAACACAGGTGGACATTTACATTAAAGTTTTCAGTCGGTGTCTCGTACTCAGTCCACAGATTGCACTTTTACATTCTGATACTGTACTTAATGTTGTCACATTAATAAAATAAAGACGCGGGAATAAAGGACCGGTCTTCTACAATATTTTGATCACGAATTAACTTTGTATGAGTTGCTGTACTTTTGGTTGGCATGTGAAAATAAATGCGGATTTACACATAGGGTTTAGCTATATTTGTAGATCTTCAGTACACCACCCTACAATAAGAGTTTACTATGGTGAATTGCCTTTTGTCACCATAGGGGTTGACTTCGCGAGTGTAATGAGCATTTCCTTTAGATTTCTGATATCAACCGTGTAGACCCTGTGTTGTGAATAAACCTACGGTATTGCCACGATCCCGAACGCATCTGTGTCCGTGTGCATCTCCTTACCGGCTGCCGCTGCCCCCCACCCCCCCGCCAGCCGTCCATTTCACATAAGTAAACACAAGGCAGAGTAGCCTAGCTGTGCTGTGGAAGTGCTGGAGAGCCGGCAGGCGCGCTGAGAGACAGAGAGAGCGCTCACCAGCTAGTTCCCGTGCCAAGTCTGTACGTATTTACAGGGCAAACCGCTTAAGCCGAAACAAGGAAGTTCACGGGAGATGTGTCGTAACCACGAAAACGACGTAACTCGCGACCGTCATTACTTGAGGACCCCCTGTATATACACACACACACACACACACACACACACACACACACACACACACACACACACACACACACACACACTTTCAAGGAGAAAACTCTTTCCATAACTCTATCAGCATTTTAAGTCCAAGTATTTAGGCTTTTTCCCCTAAAACAAATTACTTTCTTTCTATAATTGCACTCTGAAAATCGATAAGCATAAAAGCAATAAGCATGTAGAATCAAAAACTGCAGTGCCCTCAACATCATAAAGAGACTTTTAAATTTAACCAACAAAAACAAATCTGCTGCGGTTAGTATCCGACCAACCAGCTTTCAGTTACTCCGATTTGATTTTTAAAAACAATGAAAACATTTCAGTTTACTGGAAACAAACACTAAATAAGTCTTTTGGGGGTGGACATTTGTTTTGATTGCTGTTGTGACGGCTGATGATGTAAACAAAGAAACTGCAATGCTGTAAACAGAGTATCCCTTTGTTCCATAGCCTGGTTTTATTATGTACGCCCTGAGCACAATTCGGCATATTAATCATAACATGATTCAGCCTCATGAAATAAGGTGAACGCTCTGTCAGCCTTCTACCAACAACAGAGAACTGATGTGGAGAGTGAGGATGGTCAGGGGGACAGGTTTACAGAATGGGGGAGTCATTCTGTAAAATGTGTTGAGGCTAAAGTTTACCGACCTAGTCCATGACAATAATAAACTTTACATTATAAATAATAATTATGTGTCTATTCCAATAGATATTGAATAAAAATAAAAATAAACCACTTGAAATAATATAATTTTACATATGATAAATTAGCTGAGGACTCCCAAGACCTACAGTGGTCAATGATGGAAAAACTGCTCACAGTATGACTTCAGTTATCGCTTCCTCATACCGTTTTCATGGTATCTGATTTCATACATTTATTGCCGTCATTATTATGTTGTGAAAATATGAGTGAATCTGACAAAGTGTGTGTGGCACCCATCTCTCTCTCTCTCTCTCTCTCTCTCCTTTGTCTCCTTCTCCTTCCTCTAATTTCTCACCGTTTCATAATCCTACTGAGAATGATGCAACCATACAGTAACTATGCAGACAGACAAGCAAACTCACATACACATGCTGTGCGACACACAAATACACACACATGCAAACACACTTTCTGAACCCAGACTCCTAAAGAAATATTTCATCTCCACTTGACTTTACTCACAAACAAAAACATCTTTCTAGTAGTTTTTCCCCTATCTTAAAATCAAATTGAACCTGTCTGTCTGTTTGTCTGTCTGTGGGACAGGGTGCCAGGGAGTAACAGGACCTTCATGTCCATGATGAACTTATGCTGGACAGTTACTGGCGTCATCAGTCTTCAGAGACTTGAGATGTGTAAGGGTTGTCCCATTCTTTCAGGTGATGCAACAGGGTGAGATGTCAGTGAAGCCCTCACCTCAATTTATGCCTTGTGTATTATCAATAAACTCAAAGCAGAGAAAAGTCAAGAAGGTCATTCATCAACTCTTACTGCTGAAGGTAAATATCAGCAGACATGAAGGATCAGAACTCGACATTACTAGATTGTTAATACCAATGCACATATACGTGGGCAGGATTTACTGTTGACAAGGTCATTGGTCACTGGAGGTCATTTTAACTTACAGTTTGCAACTTTAGCCCACTGGTTATCAAACTTGTGTCATGCGCCTCCAGAGGGTCACAAAAAAAGGCATCTGATGTTTGACAAGTTCAACCTTGCAATACAAAGTGAAATCATTAAGTGTTTACAATCTTCAGACAATTGATGAGAAGTAAAGAGTGTATTTCCCTCTGAAATGAAAAGCAGCAGAAAAATAGAAATACTCAAACATAGGTACCTCAAAACACTCATGTTACTTGAGAAATACATCACCACTGAATACAAGTCCTAAATCCCGGAATCCAAAACAAACCATATATTTTTTGGATAATGACGTGTCCTCTACCCAGAATTCCTATTTGATGAAGTGCAATTATATGCCATACATAACTGATAGCAATACACACCTGCCAACAGAAGGCATTATCAAACAACATATGATACTTAATATGGAGTACTCACCACAGTTGCTATGAGGTATTTTGTGATCCATCAAAGAGAAATTCTCCTTTGAATTGTAAACTTGTCATGGTCAGAATGAATCAGGTGCAACTAACAGCACTAATGGCAGCTCTGTCTTTTTTATACGTCCCTTTTACCGATGACAATATAGGTCACTGACCCTGAAGCGAAAGCAGCTAAATGGAAATCAGCATTAAGTTTATTATTTACACCTGTGCTCCTCCCGTGTACAAAAGAACCAACTGCACCCAGATCACCCGATTTATCAGCAATGTGACTCTTTCATTTTCTCTCATTTCTGTCATATCACACATCCAGCGTGTGTATTTCCTCTGTTTTTCAAAGATCACCAGTGACATGTCTCATGCAGGAGAAGACGGCAGCGCTGCCACATTGACATGACGACACCCACACATTCCTGAGAAAAGGTATTATATTATCAGC
The DNA here is from genome assembly GCA_016785345.1 of Trinectes maculatus. NCBI lineage: Eukaryota > Metazoa > Chordata > Actinopteri > Pleuronectiformes > Achiridae > Trinectes > Trinectes maculatus. The sequence continues at coordinate 112,561 of JAFBJQ010039974.1, forward strand.
CACGAGTGACAACACCTGTGTCTGTACCAAGGCTGTGTGAAGACTTTAATCAAGTTGTCCTCTGCACCAGAATCATATCCCTCCACCTCCTGGAAGAAATAGTTCCTGAGCTCAAACCCTAAAGGATCTTAACACTGAAATAAGCAGGATGCATTTTTATTTTTCCATTAAAGATGGGGATTTCACAAATGCCTCACTATGTGACTAACGGCATTGCTTGGTTGCTGGAGTGATTATTTCTATTTATGATATTGTGGGAGGATGTCAGCTGTCAGTTGGAGTCTTGTATGATCTGCAATACTGGATAAAGGAAGTAGCAAGTATTTAAAATACTGTTTTGCATTTGTGTCTTTAAATCGCTGTGTTGTTAAGTTGCTTCAAAGAGCTTAAATGTCTCTTAGACAATGTGATGTTGACAACACGGGAGCCTGTTTATTTGATGTTTAAATGAAATCAGACCGAATGAAAATGTGAAAATGTTCGTCTGAACGAACAATAAAGTGCCTAAATTCAACTCTCCTGTTGTAGTGGAAAGTGATTCAGACTCTATTGACAGCGGTCAGTGTGTCACCATCCCATTAGCACCTAAAATGCTCAGTCTCCGTATGAACATTCAACAAGCAAATGTTGCCATGGCAATAGTCGCAGTTGCAGCTGGAGTCTTGAATGAGCTTGCTTTTAATGTAACACACACTATTTCCTGTTTCTAAAATACCTCAGGTGCCTTGCTGTTTTAGATGTGAGTCTCAGATTTTAGAAAAACTATTATTACCTCTTGCCCTGTAAACGCAACAAAGTACAAGCACCTTCACTAGAACATGATGGATTTCAACCAAACGTTTACCTCTGAGGATCAATACCTCAGGCTGCATTGACAGGACACCTGATGTGACTGCACAGACTTGGCTAGGAGAGTCTCAGCTGCGGGGCATCCCTGTGAATCCGTGGGATAGGTTGAATGCCATGTACTTGTGATGCTGTGGGATAAAATCTGGCTTCTGGCCTGGTTTCCCCCCATCTCATCCACCCTGACACTGCTCTGCATCCAGTCTAATGGAGCAGTAACAAATGCCACAGCTTTGTATCTGCTATAGACAGAGCTGTGAAGATGAGATGTTTCCTCCTACGCAGGCAGTCAGACAGGCAGTAGCTAGAGACCCAAACACCTCCAACTGTAGCTACTGTAACGTTATGGAATGTTGGATTAACTCTCGGTGATGGCACAGAGGAAACCTATATATTCATTTATACACCTGCACTGAGGATTAGGAAAAAAGTACTCTACCGCAATAGGTAGCCTATGATAGATGAAGGAAAAAAATCAAGGCTGCCATGAACAAGATGCATCAGGGTTTAATGAGTCAGTTAACACCAAACATTGTCATACAAAAAGCCTATTGGGTGCGATAATGGGCAGAGGATGAAAAACACCCTTGATGTTTATGATGACTAAATCAGATGTTGATTAAAGTTGCATGGTTGCGAGACTATATTAAAATATTCATTTCATTTTCAGATATGTGATAATTGTGTTATTTTCTCTTTTAAAGGATTATGTTGTCGACTAACCTCTTGAATTATTCAGGAGGCAGGAAACGATCTTCTTATACTTATGAATTCACAAAAGTATGAAAAGTTGCTCCGCTGGGATTTTTCTCCAACCCTAATCCCATCCTCACGAGGATAAGCCGTATAAAATGAATGAATGAACGCCTTCCTATGACTGCATCTTCGTTTATATGTCTTATTATAAGCAGATCTATATATAGATATATATTTCCATATTTGTCCAAAATATGCCAAAACAAAAAAAACAACTTTTCACACCTCATCAGAGAACTCCTGATGGCCGAGTAGCCGAGCAGAAAGCCAAGTCCCTGATGGCGCTGAGTGGAGTCCTGAGGGCACGAGGAGCCGTCTGTCGCCTGACCTGAGGTTACTAATGGAGGTTTGTAGGGAACCCTGGTGGCACAGAGCGTTTGTACGCATGCCAAGCACTTAGAGCTATTTAAAGCTAATACATGACCTGTGTGTCACCATCTCCTTTAATGACTCCTACAAATTGCAACAAGACTGGAGGGATCAAAAGTTTTAGTCTGAGACATCTGTTCATACATCCTCCGGTTACTTCATACCTGCAGAGGTATGAAGTAAACAATCAGACGGATTCAGTCACATGAAGTTTAAACTCAAGTGGAGTCTGGGACCAGACTCGACGTCCTTTGTTTGCTCCAGTCGACCACAGACTCTTTTTTTCTGGACCAGTGGGACACAGTGATGCAGAAGTATAGATGGAGGATTATGTAATTAATACTCCTCCTCCTATGCAGATACGGTGGAGGAGGCTGGAAGTCCTGGCCTCAGCTGTAACTGTAGCCCTGAAATGACTGACACAGCTCATATACGCTGTCATTTGAATCATTCTGCCTCATATATCGCGTCTATAGACCAGCAGCTCTTGACTCAGCTGTTAAAGCCCTTTGCATAACTGATACCACGCAGCATGCAGAGAATCTGTCTTTCTCTCTGTCTCACCCACACATATACACCATACAACACAGTCTCGAGACATATATCTGTTTAGCTGCCTCCATAGAATCAGTGCGGGCAGGGACAGGTGGCTGAAACCAAGACAGACAGAGGGAAGTGGCGTGGGGTCTCTCTCTTACCAACAAATCCCCCTCTTCAGGAATCCTTCCGTTCCTCTCCCTTTATCCGGCTGCCTCCAGCGCTCCAGCTTTCATCTCTTCAGCGAGAGGACGAGGAGGAAGAGAGCCAAGCACTTTAAATCAGCACCATTCCTCTTGCTCTGGTGTTCTTTCCTCTCCTCCCTTCCAGATTTCTCCCCGGTCTTCGTGGCTGAAGCCGGAGCATCAGTGATACACTGCCGCGCACTCCTCTGCAGGAGGCTGGACGTCAATCACGCAGGTAACCTAGGGAACCACTGGGCCCGTCCCCCAGCCAACGCTGATTGGCCGGTCGACAGAGAACCCCAAATCACAAGTCCTCGCAGATCCACAGATGGGTACGGAGAGCTGTGGTGGGATCATGCACAGAGCAAACAGTACTGGATTGCAGTACTTGTGAACTCTCTTTCTCTCCTCTCAGTCGCTCGCTCTGACTTCAGAGCCTGCTGCTTTATTTTACAGTTGCTTAGCAACAGACTGGCGAGCGTGAGTGCCAGTGTGTGTTGCAGAGCTGTGGGAGAGAGAGAGAGTTCAAGTTCGCCACACTTTCTCTCTCTCTCTCTCTCTTTCTCTGTGTGTGTGTGTGTGTTAGAGGAGTGGATGGAGTCTCATTATTATGGAGACTGTTGTTGCGTCAGAGCAGCCTATACACTGTGGCTGGATGTTGGATGTATGAATGTATGCAGCACTGGGAGTTAGTTAAAGGACAGATTCACAGTTTCTTCTATCTTGAAACTATTTTCAACTTCAAAACAGGTTCTGCTCTTCAACTATAATTCCTTCTGTTCTTACAGGGACAAATGTAATGTGATTTCAATAATAATATGTGATGGGGGACAAAGACCACGGACATCATTAGGCTAATGTCGACTGCACTGTCATAACTATATCCCAGAGTTATCATGTTTATCATAACAAAGCCCCTCTGCATGTTGGTTTCCATCCACATCCACTCAAGGAGAACATGAAGAGGGAAACGCAGAGAGAAAATGTTGCACTCATCATTCCTCCTAAAAAATAAAACGTCAACAGAAACATTGCACTTAATAGGCCTTAAATGCCCCAAAAAGTAAAAGTCGTCATCCCATATGCATGAGAGGTGTGTTTCTCCTGAACCTGTGATCCACGTCATTCATACATGAAGAACACAGCAAACTGTCTGGATCAGATGTGTTGACAACAGCGGTCCATTTCCCAGAGGACCAAGGTGGATGGGTGGTGCCTGGGCTCAGGATACAGGAGACGGGACATGATGTTTAACTCCCCCATCTGTTGGCGTCGCCTACTGTACTGTATGTGCAGGTCCTCCTGACGTTTGGCTCACATCAGACCTGCTCCATCCCAACTCAACAGCCCCATCAAAGCTATACAAACCAAATGTAGGTCGATAGTTATATTTAACTTTTCAGAGGAGCACAAGACGCATGTAAGAGACAAAGATCTGTTGATGCTGCAGTCCACTTGATCTAATCTCTAAAGCAGACGAGTCTCTGTGAAGCCAAGCAGTGAGATGAAACAGGCTCCTCCCACAGGAGCTGACCTGATAGGAACTGTCCTTGTAGAGTCCTGCACTAATGACATGGGCATCCAGTATTTCACTTACCCAACTCTGCTAACCTCTGTGTCCGTGCAGCCAAGCTGTTGTTCAGATATTTGAAAACACCTTCAGGCTGTGACTTTATTTTTGGTGATGGAGTGTTAAGATACCACTTGCAATAAAATAGCGTTGCGTAGAAACCTGGGAGAGAAGCCAGGGCCGTTGAAGAAACCACCACACCCTCACAACAGAGTCTCTGGCATGGTGACTGTTACCAGCCAACATAAAACAGTGAACCATATGAACCAAACAAAGCTTTCAATATACTGTCCATACTGTGTCAACCAGGCTAATGATAAAGGGAGTAGTTGTTGTTGTTTTTGCAGAACTTATTGCGATTATACATTATACCACTTTTAAGTGTCTTAAAGAACCACTTGCTACCACCAGATGGACAAGGGATTCATCTGTGGAGCCTGCAACATGGTGTGTTGCTCCACTGAGCTGCTGGAGAAACACATGTTATTTTTCTGCATTGGGAGTCAGGTCACTGGTGGAGGAGTGGACGGTAAACACGTGAGAACTCCTGATCGACCACAGGTACGAACGTCGGCAGGTTATGATCTTCACTCTGACGCTTTATTGATATATGGAGTTTTAAACCAAACATAAATATAATAATATAATAATGACTGACTGTCATAAATGTTCTGTATTTTTATAAATAAAACAACCACCACAAAATGTTGTGACTTTCTCCCTTTAATTTAAAAAAAAAAAAACACATTAGAGCTCCAAATATAAACACACATTTCTGTGCAGAACTGAATCAGCACATCTCTGGTGTCTCTGGTGTCTCTGACATAACGAAACATTACATCACCACAGTGTTCACTGCATGGCTGTTGTACTGGAATGCATCGGCCTGTACATATGCGCGTCTTGCACTAAATACAGTGTATAGTTTGTCTGAAAACAGTGAAATGTGTTATCGGCGAGCGCTTTACATGTGTATCTTTGTTTGTCGGTGTAGCTAAGAGGTCAGAGAATGATCGCCAGTAGGAGGGATGTTGATGCGAAGCCAAAGTCAGGAAGAGCAGAAGGGAAACCAGCGACGAGTCAGACAGACAGCGTCGCTGCTCTGCAAAACCTGACAGACGAGGTAAAAGCAAACCACTGCACCAACCGGACCTCGGCCATTCTGCTCTCCGGTTCTATCAACACCCAAAACACACTGAGCATCTCCATCCATCCACTGCTCCCAGAGAGCCAGTATTGCCTTATTATGTAAGAGGTATTTTCAGATGCAGTCCACTGTTTATGGTGCATTGCAAAGATCAACCTGATTCACATCCCCACAGAGATAAAGGTGTCAGTGGAACATTTGGTGTAGGTATAAAGATATATATATCCACACAAGCAGGCTTTTTCCTGTCATTTTACTGGGCACTGCAGGCATTTCATGCTCTTTTGTAGCGGCAAAGTTCATTCAATTCAATTTTATTGACCCAGTTTTTAAAGCTCTTCAGTTACAACACATGCCGCTACTATTGTACAGCCTTCTAGCATTAAGCTTGACAACGATGAGAACCCAAGATCTTTCCTGATTCTGCTGATGTCTGGTGTGAGTGAGTCACTCTGGTGGGACATTGCTGATGATTTCTATTTCTCCAGTTGTCACTGATTCCTATTTCCGTGAATCGCTCTGGTAGATCAGGGGTTGATCATGCGGATCAAATCTCAGGTTAGTCCCGGGTCAGACTCCGGTTAGTTTCTGCCATCACAGGTTGACCGCTGGTTTAATCGTGTCAAAAACGGTCTTGCTCTGTAGGCCGACAATTCTCTTTTCTCCTTCAGTTCTTGCGTTCTCTCTTCTTGTCGTCAGGCAAAAGTGAGGCTTACAGCTCATAGCGGCCCAGTACCTCACACGTATGCATCGTGCATCTGGCTGTGTCCTATATTTGAGGCCTACATTAAAGCTACATTAAAAGCATTCTTAGCCACATTGTAGTCGTCAAAGGAAACCTATCGGTTTGGTCAATATGAATCCTGAGGCCAGAAACGGAAAAGACTTTGCTCGTAACAAGAACATGGAACAGCCGAGCACGACAGCCTGTCCTACAGATGCTTGTAAAGCAGCAGACAAGCTACCCCCTATGAGAGTTCCAGTCTTCAAAGGCGACCCTCTTGCTTACGACACCTTCATCAGAGCATTTGAACATGCCGTGGGTGAGAAACCCATTAGCTACCAGGACAACTTAGCATATTTGCAGCACCACAGTGGGGGGCCAAAGCAGCTCGTACGTGGCTGTATGCGCATGCCACCGGAAAACGGTTACCCTCAAGCCAGAAGACTGCTTGAAGAGTACATCTAAAAAGCCCTGGAATGGCCCTGCATCAGAGCAGACGATTGCAAAGACGATACACACTTTTTGTGATTGGATGCAAGTTTACAATGGACAACTTTGAGACTATGAGCATATCGGATAATCCCGCAAACATTCCTATCATCGCCTCAAAGCTGCCTTCTAAGCTGGTCGACCTATGGAAACAGATCACATTTTAGACTCATAACACGGAAAAACGACTAACAAAGTTTCACACATGGCCGATTTCATCGACTATCAAGCAGCACCACCCCAGGATCCTCCTCGTGGAAGAGCCACCTCAGCTGAAGAAAAGACCACCAAAGAGAAGAACATCTGGAAGACCGGAAGAAAAGAGAGTGCGTTCGCCATAAGCGTACAGAGTACACAGACACCCATAATTGCAGAGACAAGCAGCCCCGTATGCGGCCATGCGAGAAGCCTAGGATCTGTCTTCCACGAACCCTGCCTATTATGCCAAAATAATCATGCTCTTTCTGCTTGCAATAAAATTAAGGAACTCACAAGCACCAAACGATTGGACTTCCTGTGCTTTGGGTGTCTTACACATGGACACCTTATCAAAGGCTGCAAGAAGAAGCTCAAGTGCCAAGCCTGTCCCCAGCTCCATCCAGACATACTCCACGCTGAGGCAGAAAAGGAGGAAGAAAGCGCCAAATTGTGCGGGTACATTGGGGCTGGTGACATGTGGAAACGTACGCCTTCATAGATCTAGGTAACACAGCGACATACTGGATACTAACGGTACCGTGAGAAGAGTCAGTGTACAAACAAAGAACAACGTGCTGGACAGACCCATAAACAAGTTATGCCTGTTGTATCGTAACATGTAATAATGTAATAATAATGTACTAATGTAATAGTATTGGCTATAGGGAAAAGAGGGAATGTATATGTAACCCTTCCACCATCGGCTCGTGATGGGTGGAGCACTATCTGCACCTCCAATACTCAGACTAATTCTCAAAATGGTGGAAGATACATCTCGAAATAAATACTGTCTAGGGTAACCTATGATTCACACTCTCTATTGACCAATGAGAGGCCAGGGATAACTTTGGTTTTATGAACCCAATACACAACATGGAAATAAGAATCTGTTCAGACCATCACACACACACTGACGAAATGACACAACACCAAATATCAGATTAATTTTGTATTATCAAAGAACATATACAAAAAGGAAAAAACTAAACCCCAAATACTATGCCGGCTTGTTATATTGACCTGAGTGCACTTTTGGTTTATGCAAGCTTGCAATTAATATTCGTTGGCGCGCTTAACGTTGGAGCTCATGACAACAGAATCGGCTGTGACGGTACCTCCGTGTCCGATGTCTCTCCAGAGAGGCAACGAGGCTAAGCTAGCTCCAGCTAGCTGGATTCGCCTCACGAGGATAACACACCAATACGGCAGCAACTGTCACGAACTCAATCGCACCGGAGCGCAGCGTGCGATAAACAAATTTCGTCCCTCAATAAACTACAACTCAGTTAATAATAAACTTTTCTGTCGGAGACACACATTAGGAAAAGAATCCTCAGCTCCTCAAGCGCTCCAGTTCTCCTTCCCTTCTCCTCGTCTCACGCGATCTCTCCCCGATAAGAAAACAGGAAATAAACCACCCCCCTCCGAGGTCGTGGATCATTAAAGTAAATAATTATTATACTTTCTTTGCACTTGAAAAATATTAACCCGTCTTAATAAAACATTCATTCATTCATTCATCTTCTACCGCTTACTCCTGTTAAGGGTCGCGGGGGGAGCTGGAGCCGATCCCAGCTGACATCGGGCGAGAGGCAGGGTACACCCTGGACAGGTCGCCAGTCCATCGCAGGGCCAACACAGAATACAT
>JAFBJQ010039975.1:0-32394 GCA_016785345.1 Trinectes maculatus
AGTTCGCTGGGTGATTGTCCAAACAGAAAAGGTCCTTGTACAAGCTTTTGCGACTTCAATAAACCTGCACTGAGGAATAATTTGCTTTTCAAGAGATTTTTCTGCAAACTAAAGAACACGCTGAGAGCAACTGCCTCAACACGGCTTGCAGCTTCAATTGTTATCCTGTTTATTTATTATTATTATTAGTGTGAATGCTGAAAGCTGGTATTACTTTTCTCACTGCAACACCACATACTTTTTACAGAAAACATTATTTTGTACAATATTTCTGCCCATTGGAAATACATGTAAGTCAAGTTTCAGTCTCATATATTCTAGCAATTGATGGTAGCATTGGCGCATTCGAGAGAAACTGATCCTCACTTGTCTGTCATTGTGCCTTCATATACTTTATTCAAATGTTAAACAAAAATGTCAGCTGCTACATAAGGAATAATTTGTTTCAATTACAGTTGTACATTTCAATTACAGTTGTAAATCTACTACGAATGCAGTAAGTGACAGTACTACATTAGTAGATTTTTCCAGCAACAACCTCTGTTCATACAACCTCTGTAATGTTGAGATCCACCTAGAGTGCAATCTCACCCGGGCCGGGAGCGAGAAACAGAGTAGAGGAGGCAGGCGTTGAATCAAGGAAAAGTATTTATTAACGCAATCTGCAGAGAGCGGAGATCATACAGCACCCTTTAACAGTGGTATCAGGAAGAGCTGAGAACGATCTGCCTGAAGTTTCCTGAGTCTGAGCTTAAATACTGGCGACGTAGCACCTCCCTTTGCATAAGTCGTGTCTTACTATGTTTGGCCTGTGTTGCTGCTGACATGTGTTACTCGTGTCTTACTATGTTTGGCCTGTGTTGCTGCTGACATGTGTTACTCGTGTCTTACTATGTTTGGCCTGTGTTGCTGCTGACATGTGTTACTCGTGTCTTACTATGTTTGGCCTGTGTTGCTGCTGACGTGTGTTACTGGACAGAGCTCGTGGTCATATGGTCTAGGGGTGTAGTCTCCATTCTAAACGTCAGCATATCTATGCTGAGCAACACAGGGTGCGTGAGAAACTGTTCCTGTTTTGTCCATATGCCAGCAACTGTCTGTTTGCTGTTCTGTAGGATAAGGCACTTATCTACAAGGTCATAGGAGACCATACTTTCCGCTCTTTCTGGTACACGCTGTACTTTGAGACATGTATGCATCATATTCACCAGTAACTGATGAGCATGCTTTTTCAGCACACGATTTGTGATACAGTTGACACTGCAATTTATAATAAATAATGAATTAATCAGGTAATGATTTGATAATATGATGCTGATGCTGGCCCATAGCATTGTAGCTTGAGCCAGCATTTGGGACATCTCTGACACAGTTTACACGGTAATTTATCATTTTCCAGATTATAATAATGCTAACGTTAGCTCACACTAACATAAGTAATGCCTGTGACATATTACAGACTGTAATTTATAATTCTGCTGATTATTACAATTTAGTTAGCTTCTGCTACCTCGCGCTAGCATTAGGGTCATCTTTGATAGAGTGTGCACTGTAATTTATCATTCTGTTGTTTTTAACAACTTAGCTAACTTGCGCTAGCCCACGCTAGCATTAGGGACGTCTCTGCTATAGTTTGCACTGTAATTCATCATTCTGTTGTTTATAACAGCGTAGCTAGCTCGCGCTAGCTTGCACTAGCATTAGGGACATCTCTGATACAATTTGCACTCTAATTTATCATTCTGTTGTTTATAACAACTTAGCTAACTTGCGCTAGCTCACGTTAGCATGAGCGACGTCTCTGCTATTGTTTGCACTGTAATTCATCATTCTGTTGTTTATAACAGCGTAGCTAGCTCGCTCTAGCTTGCACTAGCTCCCGCTAGCTCGTGCTAGCATTATGGACGTCTCTGCAATAGCTTGCACTGTAATTCATCATTATGTTGTTTATAACAACGTAGCAAGCTTGCGCTAGCTCACACGAGCATTAGGGACGTCTCTGCTATAGTTTGCACTGTAATTCATCATTCTGTTGTTTATAACAACTTAGCTAACTTGCGCTAGCCCACGCTAGCATTAGGGACGTCTCTGCTATTGTTTGCACTGTAATTCATCATTCTGTTGTTTATAACAGCGTAGCTAGCTCGCGCTAGCTTGCACTAGCATTAGGGACATCTCTGATACAATTTGCACTCTAATTTATCATTCTGTTGTTTATAACAACTTAGCTAACTTGAGCTAGCTCACGTTAGCATGAGCGACGTCTCTGCTATAGTTTGCACTGTAATTCATCATTCTGTTGTTTATAACAGCGTAGCTAGCTCGCGCTAGCTTGCACTAGCTCGCGCTAGCTTGCACTAGCTCCCGCTAGCTCGCACTAGCTCGCGCTAGCATTATGGACGTCTCTGCAATAGCTTGCACTGTAATTCATCATTATATTGTTTATAACAACGTAGGAAGCTTGCGCTAGCTCACGCGAGCATTAGGGACGTCTCTGCTATAGTTTGCACTGTAGTTCATCATTCTGTTGTTTATAACAACTTAGCTAGCTTGCGCTAGCTTGTGCTAGCTCGTTTCTTATCAACCATTTGAACAAAAGGTTTTTCAGGCTGAGGCTGTGACAGAGCAGGAGCTTGTGACAAACATTGTTTCAGCTCTTCAAAGGCGCGTTCTGCCTCATCAGTCCAGTCAACGTGGTCGTGGGCTGTGAGCCCCTTGCCATAAATGAGAGATGACAAAGGGTTCTCTAACAGATAATAATGAGGAATGAAATTCCTACAGTAGGAGGTCATGCCTAGAAATGACATCATCTGTTTCTTTGTCGTGGGCTTTGGGATCTTACGGACAGCAGCTATGCGGTCCTCAGACAGAGCTCTAGATGAATGAGAAATGACATGGCCCACAAATACAACCTGTTCTCGGGAGAACTGGAGTTTATTGGCTGAGGCCTTGTGACCTTTGGCATGTAGATGGAGAAGGAGCTTGACAGTGTCGGAAGAACACAGCTCCTTTGTGGGGGCACACACTAGGAGGTCGTCTACATACTGGAAAAGAACAGAGCCATCAGTCAAAGTTAAATCATCAAGAGAGGCCTGTAAGGCAGCATTGTATATCGTTGGACTCGCGCAGTATCCCTGACATAGCCTGGTGATGTGTATGGCTTCCCATCAAACTCAAAGGCAAACCAATACTGGCTGTCGGGGTGTACTGGAACAGAGAAAAATGCATTAGAAAGGTCGACCACAGAGAAAAATGATGCATCAGGTGGTATTTGTGAGAAAATTATATGTGGGTTCAGAACCGATGGAGCTCTCGGAATTACTGCTTTGTTTACAGCTTGGAGATCTTGCACAAATCTCCACTCATCAGATGTGCCTGTGGGTCTGATTTTTTTCACAGGAAAAAGAGGTGTGTGTACTGGAGACGTAGGACATGGAATGATAACGCCGGAGTTTAACAAAGACTGAAAAACAGGACGGATGCCTTCAATCGCCTCCTTTTTGAGAGGATATTGTTTCTGTCTGTGTGTCATAACACAGGTTCACAGTCTTTTATCAGACCAACATCATATTTATGAGATGACCACAAGTCAGATGGAACGACCTGTAACTCAACAGGATGTGTGCTTGTGCTCAGTGCGGTAAAAATAGAACTGTCACAGTGGTACCAGAGGCAGAAATGGAAAAAAAAACATGATGACCACTTAGTTTCGGTTTTGGAAACAAACTAGAAGAGGTTAAAACTGAATGAGTAGCTCCAGAATCAACCATGAACTGTAATGCTTGACCACTTACAGTTAGAGAGATCATAGGCATATTTTTGTAAGCATTAGACTGTAAATGCACATAGGTTCCTATCAATGGTGTTGTCTGTGCTTCTAAGTGTGTGATAGCCTCTGTTAGCAAAGTAAGTGAATCAGTACAAGCAGGCGCCATTTTATCATGGTGTAGCGGTGTGTGTGTGTGCGTGATATCTCACTCCCCTGAGAAGACACTGGCCCAACTGATTGGTCGGTCAGTCCCGGGGTCCGTCCATCCAATAAGGCAGTACCACCACGGTTCTGGTCGGTTCGGCCTTCAGGACACTCATTACGCCAATGTCCATACTTGCCACAAAGATGGCAACGGTTCGGGTCAGTGAACCAAGGACCTCCTCTGGGACCACGGCCACGTGGACGCCGACCTTGTCCTCGACTCTGCCCTCGTCCTCTGGTAGTTTCTCGTCCCAGCCCTGGAGATTCAGCTGCAGCGGCACACATGGTCAAGGCAGCTTGGTGTAGATCTCTATCACTTTTATCCTTCTTTGCTTTTTCTTTCTGTTGAGTGGTTTGTTCAGCATGTCGAGCATGACGTTTCAAATCTTCAAGCCTGCAGCCTTCTGTGCAGCCCACATAAGTGTGCAGCACCACAGCTTTCACGTCAGGAAGCAGCCCTGCCAGTATGGCATTGCACAGGTGACTTTCCCAGGTTCCTGGTTGATTACCCAGGTCACGCGGTTGGTCAATGACCCATGGTCATTGAACACCTTTGTCACTCTGCAGATATATTCAGTGACAGACTCATCCACTCTTTGCTTGCAGAACGTTACTTTTGACAAGTCGACTCTGGTTGGAAAGGCCTCTCGCAGAGCGACACACAACTGGTCGAGGTCACGTCGGTAATTGTTATTTTTCCCATCCGTCCATTCAGGATCGTGGGGACGAGACTCAGGTTGTGGGATTGATCCTGTTATTTTTGCCAAATCTCCTGGTGACAACTTACGTGCCAACAGGCGACGTAACTCTGCTCCTGTGGGACGGAACTCTTGGCAAAATGTCACAAGCTGGTCTGCAAACTTTGTGCCTGAGCTGTTTGGATCAGGCAGGTGTTCTGATGCGGCTTGCACGTCAGCAGTTGTCCAGGCACGATGCACCAGAATGGGGCCTGTTGGTCCAGCCACTTCTACCATGGGCATGGAGAAGGTGACAGCTAGTTTGGTTTTTGATCGTGTGTTCCGCCCAATAGGAGTGAAACCAGAGGAGGACACTGGGCCGTCGTCATCATCGCTGTCATCATCTCCCTTGGCTCCTTTATATTCAAACTGACTCTGACTGTGGGTGCAGCCATCATCGGTTGCACTATCAGCAGCCCTCACTTGTGGTGGCGCAGATGTAGGAGGATCCACCCTGGCTTGCGGTGATGGCGGTGGGGCCCTGACCGGGGGGCAGGAGTCCAGGTCCTGGTCGACCATCGTCAGCGCTTGTAGGCTTGCCTGCAATGGGGCATAGGGAGACAGGGGTGAGGTACCACCAGTACTATATGGAGGTGGTTGTTTTCCCTTAATGCTCAAATTATCAACTCGTCCAGCTACAGTGCCACTTAAGTCTTTTTCTCCTCCCATCTCACTTACTGCTGCTTTCCTGCTTCTACTTTCTGCCTCCTCTTTCCATACCTTTAAACATTTCTTATGCTTTTCATATGTATCCAACTGTTCTCGTCTTATCCTTTTCTTTTTCTTACATTTCTCCCACATCTGTTCGACTTGCTCCTCCAACTTATTTACTTGATTTAAACTTAAAGAACCTCCTGTAGGAAACCCATAATTCTTTACCCAATCATTCACACACTCAAGATATTTAGGGCCATATTTTTTGGACATGTCCTTGCAGATTGCACTATTAGGAGGAGGGCCTAGACTTTTACTGGATCCGGATCCCATTTTCCTATCAGTCAGGCGTCCCCGACTGGCTTTTCTCCTTTAAGGTGTAGAAAACATGCTGAAAACCACCTTGGAATTTACTAATTCCCCAGCTCACTCTTAGTGAGCGTTAAGAACCGACAAACTCAGTTCCTAACAACCAGCTCGCTCCCTGCGAGCGTTAAAAACGAATAAATTAGTTTCTAACTGTACCAGTCCTGCCCCTTCTCCTCTGTACAATGTGCTTCAATTTTTTTTTTTTTTAACGTGTCCTGTTCGGCAGCTTAGGCATGCAGTGATAAGAGCTCTGGATGCCTTGTTGTGCCTTAACAGATTTATTCTGCACGGGAAGAGTATGATATACTCTTCCTGTTGCAATTGGTTTTGATCTTTATTGGCACGGCTACCGGACTGACAGATAGGGGGAGAGAGTCAGGGTTGGGGGTGAGAGACAAAAGGGGCAATGACAACAACAACAACAATGACAAGAACAATAACAACAAGTCTGTGGTAATGATAATACCCAAAATACTACAATAACTGTAACTGTAGCAACAGCATTATGTGCATTTTTCCTGGTACGGACAGTAAATGTTTAATTGAAATTTAAGAACAGTCTGCCATGAGTGGAGCACAGGGTACCTAGATGAACCGGATGGGGAGTGGGAGACAGGGAGATGACAGCAATAGTGGCAGTAATAGTTACAGCAATTATTACAGCAATTATAACAGCAACTACAACAGTCATAACAGAGATTTAGCAATAATAACTGCAAAGGATTTTATGGTTATTTCAATATTACACAGGAGAACTGAGAAAATAAAATGGCAAGTAGATGTGAGTTGTGTTATGATAATTCTAGACATTGTGCATGTGTAGTTAGGTGTCAGTTGGGCGCACTGTGTGTGTGTGTGTGTGTGTGTATGTGTGTGTGTATGTGACGTTTGTCATCGGAAGTGGTTGAATGCAGTTGATCTTGATGTGGGGAGAGACACCCCCACCACCCCGGTCCAACAGCCGGCGAGTCCGGACCAAAGCCACCAGAGCCACCGGCAACTCCCAGAGCACAGAGGGCCCACGGCCATGTGCCCCAGCAATAGCCACGAGCCCGAACCCAGGGAGGACCAGCGGGAGGACGCCGGGCCACAGCCCCCCCCAGACGCGGGGCCACGGAGCGAGGGGGGCCGGAGCCCCAAACACCCACCCCAGCGCAGACCGACCCCGCAGCCCCAGGGCCCCGCCGGCCAGAGAGCCAACCAAACCCCCAGTGATGGAGCCTCCCCGCGGCGGGGTGACCGCGCCCCCCCCGAAGGGAGCGAGCCAACCCCCACCGCGGCCCCCGCAAAGCCCGCGCCCCATAACCCACATTGACAACCGCCAATGCCCCCTCTCCCACGTGGATAGGGCACCCCGGGGACCGCCGAGCCACCGACGGAGGGGCCACTCCGCACCGGCGGGACCCAGGGCCCCACACAGCCCGGCCCCCCCAGGCAGGCCGGCCACCCCCCCCCCAGAGCCACCGGCAAGCCCCCCGCGGCAGCGGCGGCGCCCCCCCCAGACCGCGGACGACCCCACCAAGCCCAGCAGGGCCAAAAAGGGGGGGGGGGCAGCCAGGGGACCCCGACCGCACCCCCACCACCCCCCCATCCGATATGGTTGCGTGTAGGGGTGTATGTGTAGGTGTATTTGGTTCGATGTATGTGTCTTTGGTGCAATTTAAAATTGGGGAAACATCCGAGGCAGGAGAGATCATCCGCTTGCGGACGGTGAACTCATCCTGCTTGTTCCCCCAAGCCCTCAATGTCTTGGTGTAATTAAAATTGGGGGACTGTGGCCAGAGCAGGGTGGAGGACCAGGCCACAATGGTGTAGCAATACCCCCCACCCCGGGTCCCGCCCCCCAAGGCCCTAGTGTTGTGTAAGGCGATGTCTGATGGGATGAGGGAGTAGCAGGGGAATTACGGCAGAGCCCCCCCAGGGGAGGGCAGGGGGCAGCTCCCCATCTGACCCCCACACCCAGCCCCATCATTGCCCCCCCGCGCCCCCCGGCCCCGCCAGACCAGACAGGGACAACCCAGCCCGGGGGAAGGCCCCGCCGAAGCCGCGGGGGACCCGCCGGAGACCCCAGGGGGGGGAATCCAGCCCACCCAAAAGGGAACAGGCCACGCCGGGCCCCAGGACCCGCCAACACGCAGCGGCCCCACTGCCGGAGGCCCGAGAGACCCCGGGGCACCCAGCCACGCGATTGAGGGAGAGCTCATGTGCTTCAAATTTTAATATGTTGTCAATTTAACAGATTTGAAACAGTATCTCACCCGATCAAGGAACAACTTCTCTGCTCGGATCCAGGCGGCTGTCCGCTCGAGAGGCGAGATTCAGGTTCCTCCTTCAATGGGGAGGACTGAAGTTAAGTTGGTTCTTCAGCTTGGCCAGAGACCCGTCTCCCGTCTCCCGTCTCCCTCACGGTTCAGCTCAATGTAATCCTGCCGACAACGCCAAATTGTTATGGAAATTATTTATCAAAGGAGTAAAGACAACTGTTTCAATAACTCAATAACATAACATTTGAAAGACCCAGAGCACTGAGCAACCCAGTGAACTGAGTAACTCTACAAAGAACACAGCAGTCTTTTATATAGCCCCCTGCACACTTCTGCAAGACATCTCCTCATGGCCTTATCCTCGGGATGTTCGCCTCCTGGGAGTTTGTCCTTGGAATGTTCTTATCTTTCTCTTCTTGTCTCGCAGTCAAGTTAACAGGAACCAGCCTTTCCTGTCATACTCCTACATGGCTCAACACATTACAGATAAATTTTTCCATCACAAGCATTAAGGACGTCTCTGCTATAGCTTGCACTGTAATCCATGATTATGTTGTTTATAACAATGTAACAAGCTTGCTCTAGCTCACGCTAGCATTAGGGACATCTCTGCTATAGTTTGCACTGTAACTCATCGTTCTGTTGTTTATAACAACTTAGCTAACTTGCGCTAGCTCGCACTAGCATTAGGGATATCTCTGCTAAAGCTTGCACTGTGATTCATCATTCTGTTGTTTATAACAACGTAGCTAGCTTGCGCTAGCTCGCGCTAGCATTAGGGACGTCTCTGCTATAGTTTGCACTGTAATTCATCATTCTGTTGTTTAAAACAGCGTAGCTAGCTTGCGCTAGCTCGCGTTAGCATTAGGGAAATGTCTTATACAGTTTGCACTGTAATTTAACATTCTGTTGATGGTAATAACTTAGCTAATCCCCGCTAGCTCGCGTTAGCATCAGCAATGCCTGTGACACATTTTACACTGTAATGTATAATTCTCCTGATTATAATAACATAGCTAACTTGTGCTAGCTTGTGCCAACATTGGGGGCATCTGTGACGCAATTTCCACGGTTATTTATCATTCTGCTGATTATAAGAACTTAGCTAGGTTGCTGTAACATTAGCATGCTACCAGGGGATGCTACTGTGTCCAACACAGATAAGACCTGCTACTGCGACCTACAGTAGTGGAAGACATATAACAACCCACAATAATACAATTTCACAGCAGACCTTCAGCTGTCTTTAGCTCATGTTTACTATTTGTTCAGCAGAGTTTTGTTGCATTTTCAGCACAGCTCACACACACACACACACACACACACACACACACACACACACACATATATATATATAGCAGAAGAAGCCGAATCGCTATTTCTGCAATCCCAACTGAACCCTGTTAAACCTGTTTTACTTCCATGACCCTTTTCATTTGCACCTAATAATATCAGCTGTGCACAACTGCATTTATTGGGAGTGATAAGAAATAGTGCTTTCCTGGTTGACCTTTGACCCCTGTGGGAGCTCAGGGAGTCAGCCAGGGAGGGAATCAATGCCGATAAAAGAAAATGATGAGTGAAACCCGGCAAGCAAATAACATCAGTCTATCAAAATGTCATTCGTGAAAACTGCTTTCACATCACATATTGACAAATGCAGTTGGTCATGTGTAGACAAAACGTGATAGATCAGCGCTGGTATTAGCTGGGGAAATATTCTGCAGTGTCTCCTTCAGTAACAACGTATTTCCAAAGGCCTCTTCTCAGAGGACCACGCAGAACAAGACGAAGAAGAAAATATGCCAGTCCAGCAGCTAACAGGAAGCATTCATTTCCCCACGCAAATGTGATCTGCTATTGTTGAAACGAAATCAGTGTGATCGCTCTATTACTCAACATCAGTAAATGTTTTTTCTTTATGTGTCGGAAGCATGGAGGAATCCACGGCTTCAGTGTGTCATTGCTGTGTTTATTATCATTAACGTGATAAAAACAAGGCTGCTCTGAATTTCTCCGCCTTTTATCAAGAAAACAGACATGGACACAGTTCCCCCGAGGGCCATGAAAACAGATACCAGAGATAGGAAACTACTTGCCATTATTCTGTCGAAGAATATATGTCTTCTCACACAATACTAATATTAACTGGTGCTCTTCTCAGGGTCTGAGTAATGGCAGCTGTGTTCTTAATTTATTTGCTTTCTTAATCCCATGTGAGTGTGACATGTCTATAATTTATTAAGTAAAAATGTCACTACAAATAACCCAGTAAAGATAAGTACCCAGAGATACATACATTCATTGTGCCATTGTGCATACATTCTGCCACTAGATGTCGCTATAACACCACCCTACAATAAGAGTTTACTGTGGTGAATTGCCTTTTGTCACTGTAGGGGTTGATATTGTGAGTGTAATGAGCATTTCCTTTAGATTTCTGATATCAACCTTGTAGACCCTGTGCTGTGAAGAAACCTGATCACGAACGCATCTGTGTCCGTGTGCATCTCCTTTCCGGCTGCCGCTGCACCCCCCGCCAGCCGTCCATTTCACATAAGTAAACACAAGGCAGAGTAGCCTAGCTGTGCTGTGGAGGTGTTGGAGACCCGGCAGGCGCTCTGAGAGACAGAGAGAGTGCTCACCAACTGTACATATTTACGGGGCAAACCGCTTAAGCCGAAACAAGGAAGTTCACGGGAGATGTGTCGTAACCACGAAAACAACGTATCTCGCGACCGTCGTAACACGAGGACCCCCTGTATTTAATTCTGTGTTGCTTTGTTTTCTGTACTGTAAACAATGCAAATGCAGTACTATACGCCAGTACCGCTTCCGCTAGTTTGCCAAAGTGACATTGTACACGGCACACTATTGGCTGATGGAATGGAAGGCGACCAACCATAGCACTGTGTTGTGCATCCTCCTGCATCTCTCCTTGTCCACTTCATATTGACGGCTGATCGCTGCGCATAATGTTGCTCTGCAGTAGTGCAGTAATACAGTAGATTTTTTAAAATATAGATTAATCTCACTGTAATATTGGAATTAATCTAGATTAATCTAGATTAAAATGGTTCACTTGAATTCTGCCGAAGGCATTCACAATATGTGTGTGCTACCTAAATAATGACTAAAAGTAAGGCAGGTGGCGCATTAGACCAGGGGCTCATCTCCTGTTTCCAAAATGCATCACAAACTACTTGAGAAAGCTGTTCTACTATGATAATTGGTGGTAAAAATAAATAATGTTCAATAAGATGTACTTGTGTTTAATAACTGTTTATTCAGTTAAACATGAATTTTAAACTGTAGGCCTACACAAGGTCATGATGAACTGTTTACAGTCAGTAGCTTTGTGTCAGTCAGTCCAAGCTCTATTTCTCCTTCCACCAGTCACTCAGGCAGACCAGCTTGTTCACATTTTCAAGTTACAATCTAGATCTCCTCTTCTGCACAATATGGCCTGCTAAAAAAAAAAGTCTCTCGCATGGGACAGTTGTGGCAGGAGTCCCCAAGTATTTACGGGCAATGTGGGCCATCTTACCATAGACAGCAGTGTGCTCCAACCACCACTTCAGTGGACACTGATCTAAGCTGGCACTGGGCTCTACCTTGTACCTCTCCACAGTCTTGTCTACTGGTGTCTCCTCAGCTGATTCTGAGTCTGATCCCATCAGTAGCAGGGCTGTTTTCTTCTTGGGTGGCTCAGGGTTCTCCTCCCCGCGTGGCTGCAGAGCAGGTTCTTCTCCCTTCACCAACTACTTAGCTTTTCCCACATTGGCTCCCTCTCTGCTCTGGGCAAGCAGTTACTGGCTTAGCAGTCTATAATGGTCAAACAATGCAGTTATCTTCTGGTCAGTCTGACAAACCTTAAACCATTCCAGGTTTATTTTCTCCCTCCGGTGGTTGAGGTCCTTGGTGAAGGCAGCCTTGAATCGCACAATATAGGCAGGATCATCATCTGAGATCTTCATCGCATGCTGGAGGTGGCACAGGGCAGGTAGAACCACAGAGCAGGATACATACTTATCCCCACCAAGGAGCTCAGTGATCAATCAGTCAATCAATCAATCAAATTTGATATGTATAGACCATATTCACAAATTGCAATTTGCCTCATAGGGCTTTAACAAAGAGTACAGGGTGTGACATCCTCTGACCTACACCCTCCACAAGGGTGAGGAAAAACTGCAAAAAAAACCCTTTTAACATGGGGAAAAAAACGCAGAAACCTCCAGGAGAGACTCATGTGAGGGATCCCACTCCCAGGGATGGACAGAAGTGCAATGGATGCCACGTGTACACAACACATCAACAAAATGACTTATAATTATTAATTATACAAGTAGAATAATATAATATAATATAATATAATATAATATAATATAATATAATATAATATAATATAATATAATATAATATGGTAGTGGTGCGTTGACTGCCGTGCTGAATCCAGGTACTAGAGCTCCAGAGCATGCTGCACGATCAGCTGCAGATATAATGATATGATGTAGATGGACGTCTGCTCTGAGAGGGTGTCCGCCTCCTTGATTGAAGCTGGGAGATGATTCCACAGCAGAGGAGCCTGATAGCTGAAGGCTCTGGCTCCTAGTCTGCTCCGATGGATTTTTGGAATTGTGAGTAAACCTGCATTCTGAAAGCGGAGTGCTCTCGTAGGATGATATGGGATTATGACATTTTTTAGGTATGTTGGTGCCATACCATTTAGAGCTATGTATGTAAGTAGAATGATTTTGAATTCAATTCTAAATTTCACAGTGAAGCTAATATGGGGGAGATATGTCCTCTTCTCTTGGTTCTGGTCAATACATGTGCAGCAGCATTTTGAACAAGCTGCAGGGTCTGTAAGGACTTACAGCTGCAGCCTGATATTAATGAGTTCAGTAGTCAAGCGTGGACATGACAAAGGCGTGGATTAACTCACAGATTCCTGGCAGTTTCACTGGGAGCAAGGACAATGCCATCTAGACTGGCTATATCATTAGATAATGATTCTCTAAGGCAGGGGTGTCAAACTCATTTTCACCAAGGGCCACATCAGCATAATAGTTGTCCCTCGATGGGCCACATTAATTGTATGAATGTAACAAAATGCAATGTAATTTAAAATAAATTACACTACACCTTATTATATTGTCAAATATAATAAGGTGTAGTTTAAATATGTTATACTGTTTCTGTATTTATTATGTTAACAACTTTATATTTCATATGCATTTGCACAGATGTAAAAATAAATGTTCAGTTTGAAACCCACATTACTTGAATCAAACTATTTAAGCAACTAAAGCATAAATAGAGGCCTGCAGTTTCTTTCAAAGCCAGACGTAGAGGAGCCTAAAGGGCAATAAAACTGAACCAGAGCTCTGAGTTTGAATGAAAACCCTGCATGATCATTGGTCGAGCCTCTGGAGCTTCACAGGGGGTCCTGCCCACGTCACTCAGGTGATAAAAACGCCCTGCACCCGACATTCCTTGCTTATTCCCCGGGACCAGTTGCAGCAGAGAGCCACACAAGGCTTTCTCCAGACTTGGCCACCAAAAGGGAGCGAACTGCAAAACTCCGGATTCCTTCATCCTATCCCTAAGCCTAGGCCACAGTCTGCAACTCATCGGAGGAGCACACAGACTGTTGTTTTGTTTTGTTTTGGAGCCAACACCGATCCCTGATCGGAGACACCACGAGGACAAGCGAACCGAACCAGGTACCCGTTCCTCATCTGTGATCGTTCCCGCTGCCCCAAGGAAACCCTCACACTGCTGCTGACAGGAGAGCGAGCTTACACCGCCGAAGCGCGAGTTAACAGACCGCCTAACACCCAGCCACGGACGCTGAGGACACTCAGAGCGGATCGTCTATGCCACGTCCCAAACTCCGACAGAGGAGCAACGTAAAGTAAGAGGCTTATGTCTGGGCAGAGACTAGATAAAATAGTGTTGCGTATGATTCTTTTTCCTGTGATGCATTACTGTCGTTTTACATTGCGTGTATTTTGACTTACACTGTGTTACAGTCGTATTGTCTTCTTTCTTTTGTCCCCTATCTCTCCTCTCTCCCACTCACACACCACATCTGCGCCCCCACATCACTGATAACAGAGCTGACACAGGAAGTGACCTGTATGTTGTAAGGAGGGGGGCCCCTCCATGTTACAGGACACTCAAAGGGTTCAAACCCTTTGTTCATGACACTGCCATCTTGCGGCCAGCCGCAGTCTTAACTTTGGCGACGACGTCACCACGTCACTCCGCCTCCATTTTAGCTCTCAGTGACCTCACACACGTGGCTTCGACGCCATCTTGATCTCTTCCTCTCTCTCTCTCTCTCTCACACACACACACACACACACACACACGTGTATATAGCCACTGTTGTTACCTATGTGTTTGCCTATTAGTAGTTAGTTAATGTTTGTCTAGTTATAGTTTTGAGCTGTGATGGTTGATTAATACAGAGTATTATTACCTCAAGTAATTTTTACTATGTGTTAATAAATTCTATTATAGTTCACTCTGTCGTTGTTGTGATTATTGTGTGTTTACTTGGAATACTTGCTGGATTACCACTGTCAGTGCTCGATTTCACACCTTCCATTTTAAAGTAAATTTGAGACTGATAAATTAATTTCAATTTGGTTATTGGTCCCTGGAGACAGGGTGGTGCCCCGAGGTTACTATTTATAGTAAACTTTTCTAGATATTAATGATTATCTCTGATAATCATTGATATTTTTTAGCTAATAACCAAATTGACCCTCTGTGGTTCAACATAGTTGGTACCCATGTGAGGTTCTGTTTAATACATGTTGTGGCCTTCCCCAACAGGGCGCAATAGAGTCAAGAGCTGATCGTAATGATTCTGTTGTGCTATTGACAAAATGGGAAGAATTAAATCCAGTTATGTATTCTGCTTCATGAGGCTGTGGTAGTGACTTCATGTCAGGCCGATATATAGAGAGGACCCAGGAGCAGAGACTCGTTTCACAGCCTTTATTTAAGTGAACCTCTTTTTTCAGAGTGGCAAATACAGAGCTATGAAACTTGACAATACTTTCGTTAACCTAATGCTACTAGGGAAGGATCAATACAAAAAACGCTCCAAACGGGAGGAAAAACAATCTGACGAATACAACACAAAGGCTATAACAAGGTAACATAAACTATGAAATTTACAAATGAAAACTCACTCTTACAGAGGTAAATCGACTTACGTACTGCAATTGCAAATGCTATGGCTTGGAAACAGAATGCTCGTGATATCAGGTCCATGGACAAAGACACACTGGCACAAGACAAAGGGAAACACAGACTATTTAGCAACTGAAGGTAAGGGGAACAGGTGGAAACAATCAAGGCGGTGATGACAATCAGAACAGCGGGAAACACCTGAAGGGAAGTGGGATGTGACCTAACGTGAGGAGAGTAGGGTTTCACAATAAAACAGGAAATCATAATACAACACAGACAAGACATGACACTTCAACGTTAATTTCCTTAAATTTAGCTATAGCACTGTCAGTCAGGCATCTTGAGAGAGCGATTTTGGTTAAAGGCCTGTGGTCCAATAATAGAATCTCAAAGGTTAATAAGCTATGATCTGATAAAAGGGGATTGTGTGGAAGTACTAACAGTTGTTCAATATTGATGCCATATGTAAGAACTAAGTCAAGGGTGTGGTTAAAGCAGTGGGTTGGTTGGTTTACACATTGACGGAAACCCACAGAGTCTAGTATTGAATTAAATGCAGTGGTAAGGCTGTCACTTTCAGTGTCAACATGAATATTAAAGTCACCTATTATAATGACTTTGTCTGTTTTAAAGACTAAATTAGATAAGAACTCTGAGAATTCTGTTAAAAACTCAGAATAAGGCAACAACAACAAACAGAAACATCACAAGAATAACAACAGTAATTACAACCGTGGTTATGCTGAAAGTCTTATAGCGAGGTTTGGTACCTAGAGGGGGGAAAGACAGCAACAGCAACAGTGACAGTGACATTGTTTACAACAATAACATGAGTTTACGGTCATTCCAGTGTTACATAGATGATGATTATAGAATAGATACAGACTGAAGTAGACAGTACACAGATGTAGCAGGTATATATGTTCATGACAGGATAAATAAGTAAGTAATATTTGGGGTACAGTGTCTGTGTATGAGTGTGTTTGTGTGAGTATGTGCGTGTGTGCGTGGAGTTTGTCATTTGGATGTAGTCTGTGTAGTCCATATCGCCACCGCGCCCCACAACCCCCAGAGCAAACATGAGGCAGTGAGAGCAGGAGAGAGGAGAGGAGGGTGCCATTAGCCATTGCTAAACAGTTAGCCTATACGATCGTAACCAGAGACAAATACTAAAGAGTGTGTACTGTTTATGTAACGTTAGTGGATCGACGATTTACAACAGAATGTTTTTCAAAACAGATGAAACAGTAAGAATTAGATCGGAGAACTATTACAGAAACGAAAGACAGCACCAGCAAGGACAGCCAACAAAAGGAAGTGACGCAATAGGCTTACCATACATTGTGCCAGGAAGATTGAGTGCTTTGTGTGATGTACCTACACAGACAGACAGACAGGCAGACACACACACACACACACACACACACACACGCGCACACACACACACACACACACACACACACACACAGAAACAGATTGTTTGAAGAGTGTTTGAAATGTCCGACCACTTTACGGCACTTGGCCAGTGCACCATCAAAACCACCTCTCCGAAGTGATATTACAATAGCTCTTTGTACAACATGCGCAACGCAGGGCAAGTGCTCGAATGGCAGTATCTTCCCTGCTGCCACCATATTAGGAGCGCTGTCTGTTACAATAGTGCTGTTTTTGTCAGCTATCCCCCACTGATTAGCGATGTCGAGAAACTGTCTGGCACAAGTGGCGCTCTTCTGTTTTCATCACACCCAACGAACAAAGTAGATCAGAATAAGTTCACTAGTAGTAGTAAACAACTAGCAGTCATCAAGAAGCAAACATAATGTGGTGGTGGTAATTCGTGGTAATTAATAAGTAAATAAATTAAATTATGTAATTTAAAATGACATAACGTAGCCTACCTAAAGCGAATGAGTGAAGTTCCCAGCTGGCATCGATGAGGTGTACAGTAACACTGAGGTAGTTATCGTTGTTGACAGATGTCCAATGGTCCCCAGTAAGTGCTACACACGTCCCCTCTACCAGCTTCTCATCTTTTGCGGCTTGCCTCGATTGCACTCAAACATAGTAGTTTGACGAACGCGTCTCTTCCCCTGCGCTACATCAATGCTTGGCCTGGCAAATTCCGCATTAGCTAAGGGATGCTTTGCGTTTAGGTGGTACTTGAGACTGGAAGAACTTCTACAGTAAACTAATTCTGCATTGCACAGGGTGCAAACAACGTTAGTCTTGTCGAGGTTTACATTGGGAAGCTAACCCGACGGCTTCATTGCTGCATCCGTGTCAACACGTCACGTTTGGTCTGACTCGTTCTCGCCCCCTACAGTGCAATTCGGCCAGGTAT
This sequence comes from Trinectes maculatus, assembly GCA_016785345.1. Taxonomy (NCBI): domain Eukaryota; kingdom Metazoa; phylum Chordata; class Actinopteri; order Pleuronectiformes; family Achiridae; genus Trinectes; species Trinectes maculatus. Next base: position 17,551 of record JAFBJQ010039975.1, read on the forward strand.
ACATCCGCACTAAAATATCAAGGTGAAAGTCATCATAGCTTGCTTAGTATAGACCCAGCTCCCAACCCAACTTTGAGAATAGATTAACAGCGATATTTTTTTTTTCGCCCGATAAGACTCTCTCGTTAACGCAGCAGATTAATGCCGATAACAACCCACCACTGCTTAAAATATATATAAATAATAAAATAAATATAAAGCTGCAACATCGCGGATTTTCACCGATTGCCGTGGGCTCTGGAACGCATTCCCCGCGATAGATGAGGGATTCAACTCTGTTAAATGGATAAGATTTATGCCTTAATGAATGAGACAGAGTTTTCAAACACCCAACAGCTGGAACAAACAGAAGGTGTTGTTGTTAATTGGACTACACTTATGTGTGATGAATGACAATTAAACGCTATCTGTGTGTGTGTTTGTGTGTGTGTGTGTGTGTGTGTGTTTGTGTGTGTGTGTGTGTGACTGAGAGAGTGAGGGTCAGTGGTTACGTTCACACTACAGGCCTTAATGCCCAATTCCGATTTATTGCTCTAATCAGATTTTTTGTTTGGCTGTTCACATAAAATTTTTAAATGTGGCCTGTCTACGGATTGCCGTGTTAACAGCTACCGCTCCTTGTGTCTTAATGTATCAGCCACTGAAGTGTATTAAATCTCCAGAGTTTCCCCAATCAGTATGTATTAGGAAAAGACTCAACCATCAACAGAGATATCCTACCGTAAACTTAACATGACATCTGATCAATACAGTAATGGAATCATATTCTCATTTCTCACTATAAAAATAATTTACTGAAGCATCTTCCTGAGATAAATATACCTGCATTTTATGGTGTAAGCGGTGATGTAAGTGACATATGGACAGCGACTTCAATCCAGCTGAGTCCTTGAGCTTTTTTATGTCTCACTGACTTTGTCAATAATACAAACACAACACCCCCATATTGACTGAGCCAGTGATTTCAGTTGCCCTGGGCAAGCTAGACTTTTGATGGGGAACTGGATATTTTTAACACAGTGGCCTGTCCTTTAAATTGATGACTCAGCGGGGAAAGGTCTATCCAGGTCCTGACAAGTTCCATCTGTCACCAATTCTGTCCATGCAGGAAGGAGTGTTACTTACCCTGGATTCCTGAAATAACTCCTCCCACACTGGACCTCTGTGTCATGGAACCAGGGATCTTGAACTAACAGTCCTGTTCATTGAAGGCTGGCATTTGTGCTAACTCACTGGTTTACCACAAACCACCTCTTCTATAAATAAACCAACTGATTTGACATTACATCCCTATAACACTGTTGGAGTAAAGAGACAGTATATAAAGAGACACACAACAATCACACTCACACCTATCGACAATTTAGAGTCATCAGTCAACCTAACCCCCATAGTGCATGTTTTTGGACAGTGGGAGGAAGCCAGAGTCCCCAGGGAGACATGGGGAGATCATGCGAACCGGGGACCTTCTTGCTGTGAGGCATGAGCACTAACCAACAGTCAAAGGTCTGCTAGTAATAGCTGCATGGTTTTAGAAGTAGCCCTGCTAGATATGTGACCTTTCAGATATTCAGAAGACAAAAATTCATAAATTATAAATCTTAAAGCAAGGATGCTTGAGAATTAATTGAATATTGTAATAAATGAACCAGACTGTAGACTTAAAGGGGAACTCAGGGCATTTTTACACTCAGGTTGTATCCCTTGGTCTCCTCTGATGCGGTAGGAAGCAAAAAACTGTAAAAAAAAATGCTACAGCCTCTCCCAAGATATCTACGTGATCAGCAGGCGCAGCTGTGGGGCTCCAATGCTTTCCTTTAAACGACACAGGTCAATACCTCTGTGCTGACAATCAATTTTTATATTCAAACAAGCCTCTGTAAGGATAATGTCAACATGCATTTCAAGCCTTATGACAAAGGTGAAAGAAAAGCATTTTTCATTTTTTACATTTTCATTGAAAGTTAATCGGTCTAACATTGGACTGGTGTAGTTAATGTAAGTCCCAGTGAAACTAACTAATCATTATCCTAACTGACAACCAATATTAAGTCTCAGAGCAGCTGCTGACCCTATGAAACTACAGGGAGTTTACAGGTAAGAATGGAGGTACTCATATTCAAAAGAGTGGTGGCAGGAACACACAGCCTTTACACACTATATAACTTTCGTTCTTATCTATCCTTCTACCCCTTTCTTTAAAAAAAAGTATTGTGTCAGCAGTGTTGGCATAAATATTACTATAATAATAATAATAATAATAATAATAATAATAATAATAATAATAATAATAATAATAATAACCTGCATACTGACAGTACAATTTTTTTAGTTGTGTGTATGAGACATAAACATTTTCTTTCTCTGTCATCTGGAGTGTGTGGAGTGGATATAAAAACACATTGTTAGAAGCCACCTTATCATTGCCTCAGGAACAGTCCCTCAGAGTGTTTTCAGGGATACCTCTGTCCACCTCCTCCCAGTTGGAACTAATCTCCCTTGTTCAATGAACGTTTTGTCCATCTTTTTGCTCACAATCCTCTAAATCTCTGCACTGTCACGGCTGCTTGCATACAGCCACCTGGAGAGGCCGAGGCTTTGGCAAAGACCAGGGATTGGGTTAAAAAAAACACAGCACCATGTACAACCTCAGTGACACAGCATGATGATCTGCATTGGAAAGGACTTTAATGTGTTAATGTGCACTTGTTCCCGTAAATGTATCTATACATAAATATGTGTGTTTAATAGAATGTGAAAGTGTGTGGGACATTCTGCAGGTATGTGTATAAAGCTGCAGAAGGATGTTGGGTTGTTTTATTATTGTACATACATAAGCCAAGCTTATGCAGCTCTAGCAGCACATGACTGCCACCAGTAGTGAGTGAAGTGCCACTACAGAGAGAGACTCACTGTGCTCATCCTGCCTCTCAAAAGGGTTTTGCCTGTGTGCTCGCACCTCCACAACAATGTTAGACATAACTACATAACATTAAATTCAATGTTTGTATTATTTTCACTGTAGAATGGATTGGAATCTCTATCTTTGATTAAAAGTTGGTTCAAAGTTGGTACCATAAACACCTACAGGAGCTGCCCAGCATGAAAAGACCTGTAAAATAATGTTACAATGCTGAATTGTACCAGTAATTATAATTTAATCAGTAACAGTATGAACAACATTAATTATGCAAATATTAACAATAAATATGATGATATGATGCCGAAGAAAAATAAAACTCTTTGTAAACCGAGATCTGAGTTGACTAAATATACTTTAGATTTAATTGACTAAAATGATATGACATTCAGTGATGTACAACTAGACTAGAACTAAAACAATCCAGATGGTTAAAATTATTACTATTACTAAAACTAAATCAGAAATTAGACTTCAAAATTAACAACGGTCTGATGGATTTTAAATATGGCTAAAAGGAGAAGAAGAATCCTTTATTTATCCACACAGGGAAATTACTTCTCTGCAATTCACTCAATCCACACGAGAACATTGTGAACACTTATGATTACATTATACGGGGGTGACGGGCCTTGCTCAAGGCTCCAAAGTGGTAGACAGCAGCAGACCACCATCCATTTGGATCACAATGGGAACTGTACCACATAGCACAAATATGGTGTCTATTTTACCACCATATGCATTCGTGATGATTATTACGTGGCCACAGAATGATTAATCAGTCAATCAATCAAATTTTATTTGTATAGCCCATATTCACAAATTGCAATTTGCCTCATAGGGCTTTAACAAAGAGTACAGGGTGTGACATCCTCTGACCTACACCCTCAACAAGGGTGAGGAAAAACTGCTAAAAAAAACCTTTTAACAGGAGAATGATCATCTTCTAACCTCAGGATGTTGTTGTAATTCAGTTGTAGTTTCCTTGACTGAAATAAACAATATAATATCAAAATTGTCCATGTTTGCAAGCGGCAGAAGCAGCTGAAGTGAAATGACTGATGAAATAACTAACATTTCTCGTGGCCACCCAAAATTCCCACACCTTATTAATTTGTGGCCACATCTTGTTCCCACGCGTTAAACAAGTCGTGGTCACAGAATAGGATCTTGTTTCCGCGACTTATTACTTCGTGGCCATGGAACTTTTTTTTCCACCCGTGTAACCAGACGGGCTCCATAGTTAAACGTCAATACAACATACAAACTTATCACGTTATAGCGTGAAGCCTTTTAGAAAGCTGTGCTGTGAGTGGATCAACTGCCATCATGTGGCTAATTTACATGATCTGTTTTTGTATTTCATGCTGGGGTTCAGACATGGGGATATTCTCATTCACATCCACTCTTCGCACGCACCTTATGGGACCAGGGTTCCTGCCCGCTTGACGGTCGCTTTAGACATTTATGATAGAACCTGGAGGAGAGAGAGAGAAGTTTTGAACAGCTGATAAAGTCATTACCTGTGGGCTTAGACAACATTACAGTACGATGATATGAGATATTATATAACAATACCATTATTTCTGTGGCCCATTGGTTACAACTGACAGCGTCTAACTAGTGTTAGCATTTGGTACTGTGGTGGATTTCCCACAGACAGAGGGCATATTTGAGAAGATCAAAGGATACAAATGAAAAAATAGAAAAAAAAATAACAGATATGAGGTTATAGAATATAACATAGATGTCACTGATGACATCAAAAGAGGTCAAGCATTGGCTCATAATGCACTTACTTAAAAAAAAACATATTATTATTATAGTTATTATTATTATTACCATTATTATTATTATTATTATTAACAATGATTATTATAAATATGATTATTATAAACATATTTTTGATAAATACAAAGTGTTCTGCAAGGTATTAAATGCTTGACGGAAAATACCTAACCAGGTGCTAACAATGCAATAGACTGTAATTAAACAGTTTATTCAATTTGTTTCTGTTCTGTATCTGTGTGAACTGTGACTTTCTGCGGTGCTGTTAATTTGGCTACATCCATACTATTATCGTTTCGACTGAAAACATTGTTTCAATATGAGGCCAACTATGAATATAATTGGCTTGGGTGTTTATATGTATGTATGCATAGTATGCAACAAATTGCATACATACTATATGTTAGCTGGACCTTAAACAAACTTCCGTTCATAACTGTGTTAAAATATAATCACATGGATGTTTTCTCTCTTCTGATACAAAACAAGCTTTATTCTCCAGCATCATATGTTTCTTGTTTCTAGCTTCACTATTTGAACTTCACTATTTACATCTACTGGCTGACACTTTGTTGCTCAAAATTGAGATCTTTGACCATCAGCTCAGTGGGTGACACTTACCTCTAGCTGTGGTTCAAAGCGTGCTCAACTTTAGTTCAGACAGAGTGAGCTCGGTGTAGCTCAATGTTTTGATGGCTTTCCAGGGTCAAGCCACTCGTCTGCTCTTTTGTCTCTGCCTTTTGAGCCAGCAGTGGGTGGTCTGACTCAGACTAAAACATATCACTGTCATCAGTGCTGTCTTTTTCTGTCCCTTTCTGAAACTATTCACATAGACTCACACCTTTGGCACACAAAGCTTTCAGAGTCCTCTATTTATATGCAAATAAAACGTTTGTTTGACAAAAATTTCAATAACAGTATCAAGCAACAATTATCAGATCATCATTCATATGACACAGGGGCAGAGTGTTACACCGCTCCACATAAACTTGCTTACCATTACTTCCCATGGCTCTGATTGTCTCTTACACAACTAATGTATGTACTGTGTGGTGGGGGTGGGTGAGAGTGTGTGTGTGTTTTGTGTGTGCGTATGGGTGTGGTATGTCTCGACAATGCCACCTGGGGTTTACACCCAGGATATAGCCATACAAGGCCAACGCAGGTTCATGGATCACACCGGGGACCAGAGAATTTTATGAACAACTTGATTTGTTTAAAACTATAACTTTAAAATGACTGCATGTATTGAGCAAAAGGGAGACACGTGCCACTACACTGGCGGGAGAACAAGAGGAGAGCAAACAGGGCTGGGCTTACTGCGACGGCAGGGAACTTAAAAAGGGAAAATTACCAACTATAAATCACCAGTGCACTGCAACAGAAACCGTGTAAAACACCACGACCAGAGAAGGGTTGCCACTCGCTTGGACCTCAGCACCTGTTATACACAAAGAGAGCTTAGTTAGCCCCCAAAGCACAGTGTGGTGAAACCCTAATGGGTTCCAAGTCACAGTTGAAAAAAAGTAACATGGAAACAAATACACACTTAAACGGTACAACACCAAAAGAAACCAATAGAAATAATTTATATCATGAAAAGAAAGGAAGAAACCAATAATAACAGATTCAACCTCTAACCAAGGAATTAAGAAAATTAACAAAACAATCCTAACATAAACCACCTTAAACTAAATAAAGATAATAATAATCAAAATATTAAACCCAAAAGAAAATAAATTAATGTAACCAAATTTCGACTTAATACAACTAAATTAACAAAAGAATCCCAAATTACTAAAGCTAAGCAATACTAAACAAAATTATAACTCAACTTAACCAAAACTAATGTTTAATTTTGATACGTTTTAATATACACTAAAAAAAAAACAATAATATTAAAAAAAAGGAAGAAACGACAGGCGAGCCCACTCGATCAGACTCGGCCGAATTGTCGTTGCTTAGACGCCGATCACGGCGTGACACCTTCAACCAGGACTTGACACTACATCCTCATATAATGATCCACGACAGCGTATAGCTTCTATGATCTGCCTCGAGCCGAGCCAGGACAGCAGCAATCATGTGATGGTGGCCGATGATCGGCACCAGGATGCCAATTCAGTTGCGGCAGCACTAGGAAAGTGGGAGCTGCTGGTTATATTGCGCGCCATGGCACTCACCAATCACAACAACCGGTACAGCTCCATGCCGTGATCGGGAGGGAGATAGACCACCCGGTCACACCTGCATATGTGACCCTTCCTATAAAAACCCAGCTAAAGTCATTTTTGGTGTATCTCAACTTTATGCATAAAACACTTCTACATAATGTAAAGAACATATTCTGAAGATTTCAGCTTGACATCTTTAAAATTGACAGAGTAGGGCCATAGAAAAGATTCTGCTGCATACGGGCTCAGAAAAACTGACTTTTGAGAAATTCCAATGTAAAGATTTGGAACTCAAAATACTTTCAACACTGATGCATCGGCTACCTTCTGCTCCTTTCCTGATGCCGTCATGTCAGATTAAAGACAGGAAACCAGACTGAAAGAAATCAAAGATGAAGTGGCAAAACAAAAGACTGGATATCTTTACAAGACATGTCTCACTCGAAATCAAAGTATTTTTCCCTCATGTATACACTATGAACAGTCAAACCAGACAGAAAGTGGCACAAGCTAAAGTCGGAAGTTGTTGCCTCCTCTCTCAAAGAAACATTATCGTACCAGATGCGCATTGATCGCAAAGTTTGTATGCACTTTCTAATGATAGAAAAGAAGTACCTAAACCAAATCACACACAAGTTAACGGTTGTTTGTGCACATAAAATAATCCCAGAGACCTTAAAAAAAAGCAGCGCAAATGAATCAAACTTCCGGAATTTTCTAGCGAAAACAAGACGCTCTTTATCGCAGAGCGTCTTTGCGACTTTAGCCGGGTTCTCATGGGCGCGGTCACATATAAGCATGGTTATTAGACAGGCTTAACTTGATTTTCAATTAATATATATTTAATTTAGTCTTAGGCTTGGGACCAAGAGGCTTTGGACCTGGAGGTCGCCAGTTTGAATCCCAGCTCAGCCAGAAAACTTGGGTGATGCACCACCATCCCAGACCTGGGTTACAATCAAGCTTGGGAACTGTAATGAAGGTCATCTTCATTACTTAACTTTTTGACAAGTTTATCACAATGAGTGAGAATAATGTTAAAATGAGGCACAAACCATAGAAAGGAATGTTTTATTGATACTGGGAATTACAAATTGTTTTAGCAACATGTGTGTGTGTGTGTGTGTGGTGTGCAGGTCCTGTGCTGCCCTCAGTAGGGATGGATTGGAAGCCAGGCCTGCAAGTAAAACATTCATTTAGTGTGGCTAGTTTGGTAGCCTGAACAAACTTAGTGCTGCTTAGTGTGATAATGTGTAACCAAAAAGAGATAGCATGGCGGTGACAATGTGCAATACTAGAAATGGAAAATGCAAAGCATGTTTAAGTCACTTACCTTTTGTCTCCTCTCCAGGGTGTTCAGGTGAAAAGAGTCCCCATTTCCTCTTGGTAACTGGTAAATGTATTTTAAGGTTTGGTTCTATGTTTATTATTTTGAAATTTAATGGGAGGGGTCAATTTCCCCGTGCTGTGTCAGGGTTTAGGTTGGTACCAGCAGCAGGATATAAAAGGCCGGCAGTTGACACCACGAGCGGCTGCTTGTAGGACCACTTGGGCTTTTGGGCCATAGTATGTTTTTTTTTGTGTCTGTATATGTTATGTCCGTGTTGGTGAAATAAACACCTGGTTGGGCTTCACACCACCTCTGCCTCAAGCCTCCTGACTTTGAAAACCTAGCTGTTACCAGGCCATCCTTACAAGTGGTGTCAGAAGCTGGTGCCCACCCTGCTACCAACGGCTGTGAAGACGTTAGGTGCTCACACTGGGGACTTCATGGTTATGAAGCTGGGATCTGCAATGCAGTGAGGAGTTGAGATGACTAGAGGTGGAAAGAAGCAGGACCACCAGGAGGAGCCAGATAATGGCGCAAGGGGATCAGTTGACCAGGAGGCCATGGCAGCCAGCAACCAAGGAGAAAAACTGGAGGAGCTGACGGGTCTGGTCAAATCTCTCATTGAGTCTCAGGCAGCCAGAGACCAGCAGAGGGACAGAGACTTTTCACGACAGGAGCAAAGATGGAAGACCATGAACCATCAGTTTCAGCAGATACAGATACAAGTGAATGAAATTAGAAGTGATTTCAGACAGGAGCTGGATTATCGTCGAAGATTCCGGTCGTTAGAAATTCTTCAAGGAGAGACTCCAAGAGAACTGTATGTTCGCCTAAAGGACTTATTCTCCAAGTGGGTTAAACCTGAAAAGTCTACAGTAAAAGAAATAACTGAGATGATCATTCTGGAACAGTTTTTGAGGATGGTGCACCCTGATCTAGAAGTCTGGATCCGCGAACATGATCCTCCAACTGCAGAGAAAGCAGCTCAGCTGGCAGAAGTCTTTACATCGGCCAGGAGAGGGACCAGAAACATCACATTCGGTCGAGACAACAGCTTTGTCCACAGAAATAAGGCCACTGGAGGTGAGCGGGGCTGTGGTCCGTCCCAGAGTAGAGGTCTTGTGAGTGGTAGGCAGCTTACATCTAGCAGCACAAACAAATCAAACCCTACCAAAAGCACTTATTTTAGATCTGCTAAACAAGATGTACAATGTTACCTGTGTAATGGTATCGGCCACACCCAGTACTCTTGTCCACTGGCTAATCAGACAAAGCCGTCTCTTTTTTGCTCAGTACCCAGGCCAACTGCACAAGTAGTGGTTACAGAGACAGCCCGTACTACACCAGTGTTAGTGAATGGCCAGCGAGAAATAGCACTTTTAGACACAGGGTAAAAGTGGTACTGTCCAGCCTGGTGCCAAGGGAAAAATGGAGTGAGGATAAGACCTGCATAAGCTGTATTCACGGAGATGAACATGTGTATCCTACTGCTGAAGTATATGTAACAGTGGTGGGACAGACATTTCTTTTGCCAGTAGCGTTAGCCCCAAAGTTGCCAAATGCTGTAATTCTTGGCAATGATATCCCCACGCTCCTTGATCTAGTACAACAGAACGATGATGACAAACCTATTGCACTTAACCCAGTAACTCAAGAGGTGGAGAGCTTAGAGAAACAGAACAGGGAGGAACATTCAGGAACATCAAACCCTTGTGTTATGGTGACCACCAGGGCTCAGAGTGCAGGGGAAGTCTTGAGGGAGCTGCCATTCTTTGGGGAGGAGTTGGAAACAGCCCAAGTTAAACATCCTAAGTCTAAAGCAGAGAGGAGAAGAGAAAAGCTTAGGGGCACAGCTATGAAAGGGATTGACAAGTTATCTAAACCAAGCCATCCATAAAATGTAGATCTTCCACCAGATGTGGGTACACTGAAGAGGGAAGATCCAACTTTAAAACCTTGGTTTGAGAAAGTGACAGAGTTTGAGGGAGTGAAGCAGGGAAACCCAAGTTGTCTTGAAGAAGCTACATATGTAGTGAAAGGTGGTATTCTGTATCAGAGTAAGGGTAATGTTGAAGCTTTAGCCCTGCCACAGCAGTTTAGGCACAGGGTGATGGATATAGGGCATTCAGTACCATGGGCAGGACATATGGCTTTTCAAAAAACGTTGTGCAGGATTGCCAGCCGTTTGTATGGCCTGGTATGTATAGTCAGGTTTCACAGTTTTGTAGTTCTTGCGAGAAATGTCAGCTGGCATCTGGAAGGAAGGTTCCAAGGGCCCAGCTACAGCCTTTGCCAATTATTGAGACAACATTTGAAAGATTAAGGATGGATGTAGTAGGACCATTAGAGAGGAGCGCTTCAGGAAATAGGTACATCCTTGTAATTTGTGATTATGCAACCCGCTATCCAGAGGCTTTCCCCCTGAAGTCAGTGAAAGCCAGACATGTTGCCAATTGTCTTTTACAACTATTCTCGAGGGTGGGGATACCCAGAGAGATTTTGACAGATTGTGGAACAAATTTTACATCCAAGTTGCTACAACAAGTTTACCAGCTATTAGGCATTAAGGGAATTAAGACTATCCCTTACCATCCCCAAAAAGACGGGCTTGTCGAAAGATATAATCAGACACTGAAAAATATGTTGCGCAAGTTTGTTTGCCACACAGGAGGTGATTGGGATCAATGGCTGCCATATTTGCTTTTTGCTTATCGGGAGGTGCCACAGGCTTCGACAGGTTTCTCACCGTTTGAACTGCTGTACGGACGTCAGGTGAGGGGCCCACTTGACCTCCTGAAAGACTACTGGGAAAATCCATCATCAAAAGGGGAGAACATTGTGGAATATGTGATCAAGATGAGAGAGAGGCTGGAGGAAATGTCAGCACTGGCACAGGAGACTATGAGGACAGCTCAACAAAACCAAAAGAAGTGGTATGATCAAAAAGCTAGAGAGAGAGTTTTTGAACCAGGCCAAAAGGTATTGTTGTTGCTCCCTACATCTGACCGCAAACTGTTGACCAAATGGCATGGACCTTATGATGTCACCAGGCGGATTGGTAAGGTCACATATCAACTTTACATGCCAGAGAGAACTAAGAAACATCAGACATTTCATGTAAACCTGTTGAAAGAGTATCAGGTGCGCCAAGAGCCACTAACACAGTTGTTTGTTCGTGCAGTCCATGATGAGGAAGTGACTGAAAAGTTCTTTCCAGCCAGCAGGATGCAATCAAGCTCAATCGACCTATCTCATTTGTCAGTCTCCCAGCAGGAGGATGTCGTGCCGCTTCTGGACCCAGAGCTATTCAGAGATACTCCAGGTTTCACCACCTTTGTCCAGCACAAGATCCAGCTAAAGAAGGATGCCCCAGTGCGTCAGAGGAGTTACAGGATTCCTGAGCGGTTGGTGCCTGTGTTAAAGAAAGAAATCAAGTTGATGTTGGAGTTGGGTATTATCGAGGTATCCAGCAGTCCAGTGGTATTGGTACCCAAAAAAGATGGCTCACTGAGATTTTGTATTGACTTTAGATACCTGAATTCTGTGTCTTTATTTGATTCATATCCTATGCCCAGAATTGATGACCTGGTGGAGAGAGTTGGGAAAGCAAAGTACATCACAACCCTGGACCTGAGTAAGGGCTATTGGCAGGTTGCACTGGAACCAGATGCTCGAGAGTTGACAGCCTTTAAGACACCATTTGGTATGTACCAGTTCAAAGTGATGCCTTTTGGCCTCCAGGGGGCACCAGCTACTTTCCAAAGACTGATGAATCATCTTTTGAGAGATGTGGCTGACTTCTCTGCTGCCCATTTGGATGATGTGATCATTTTTAGCCACTCTTGGGAAGAGCACATGTCACATCTTCAACAAGTCCTGCAGTGCATCAGGGAGGCAGGGCTAACTATCAATCCACGGAAGTGTGCTGTTGCCCAGAATGAAGTGGAATACCTGGGATTTGTGATTGGTTTTGGCAAGATCAAGCCTCAAATTGGGAAGGTGGAGGCCATTCAGTCTTTCCCAGTCCCTACAACAAAGAAAAAGGTAAAGAGTTTTCTGGGCTTGGTTGGGTGGTACAGGAAGTTCATTCCCCACTTTGCAGAGCGCTCAAATGTGCTAAACAATCTCACAAAAGCTGCAGCACCCAATAAAGTACATTGGTCTATGGAGTGTGACAGAGTCTTCAGAGAGCTCAAAGACGCCATCTGTGCCCATTCAGTTCTTCACACCCCGGATTTTGACAAACCATTCACCCTGCAAACAGATGCCTCTGGAGTGGGCCTTGGCGGGGTGTTGTTACAGGAAGTGGATGGACAGATGAGGCCAGTTGTGTTTCTGAGTCGGAAACTTCTGGACAGAGAGACCAGATATTCTACAGTAGAGAAGGAATGGAATGGTTTAAGGACACATCAATATATCACTGTACACCTTAGTGTACATTTGTTGTATTGCATCGCCAGCAACAAAATTTGGATTGCAGCATAAAAGTATTTGAAAGAGTGATATTAAATAGTGCCTAGTTCTGCCAGTGTGTGTAACACTGGTGCAGTAAAAAGGTCTGCATACGTGTGATGTGGTGAAGCATATCTGTTATTTGCTTCATGTCTATACCATTGTCTTTTAGGTTTAATCTCACTGTTAACTAGTGCCTAGTTCTGCCAGTGTGTGTAACACTGGTGCAGTAAAAAGGTCTGCATACGTGTGATGTGCTGAAGCATATCTGTTATTTGCTTCATGTCTATACCATTGTCTTTTAGGTTTAATCTCACTGTTCACAATTGTTTTAAAGCTCAGGAGACTGTTACAGAGACAAATTGAGTTGTTGCTGTTCTTTATTTGTGGTATTGTTCTGGAACAGGATGCGTGTTGCAGTTTCTCAAGCCTTCTGATTCAGAGACTAAGTCTCCAATCACATGTGAAATGAATACTTCAAAACAAGTTATCTTGATAACTACAGGACAGTTTCTCGTACAAGGCTCTGTTACATAACCATAATGGTTTTCAATTTTTAAATTTAATGTTTGAAAAAAAAAAGTTCATTAATAGTAATAGACATAAATTGCTTATTGCAAAAAGTGTTTGTTTGCAGTCATATTGTACAATGCAGCAAGTTTTATGACATCTGGTATGAAATAATCATTAATAGTAATAGACATAAATTGCTTATTGCAAAAAGTGTTTGTTTGCAGTCATATTGTACAATGCAGCAAGTTTTATGATATCTGGTATGAAATAAAAATGCTGTCATTACCATTCTTTTCACTTAAAAGAAATCATTTTGTGACACCTGAAACAAAGATGTGTTTGGCAAATAAGAATGTGATTCAACAGATATCAGAACTGCTAAACCATAATACCAGCTTCTTTATCAGAACTTGAGCAAAATGGATCTATTGGAGCATTTCTGATAATAAGCTCACACATTGTACATAGACATCTAACACATTGGACAGAGGGCCATCGGGATCTGGTAGACTTCCAACTTCCTGGTCAGTCAGTGAGCGCTGCAGCTGAACATCAGGTACCACAACACCAGGCTGACGGTGACCACACGGTCCAGTCCAGTCAACTCCAAACTCCATGTCAACCTGCAATTGCAAGAGCTAAGGTTAAAGGGTAGGATAAAGGGTCAATCAATATCAAAGTGTTAAAGATTTTTATGGTAAATATGTCTACAGAACTGTAAGCCATATTCATTCATTTTACAGAACCTAATTTGAATATATGCCTCAAAAACAGCTTTGGCATGAGAAAGAGCTTGACTACAATTTCCAAGAGCCAATACATTAATTTTGAGAGCTAAGATGTATAATTTTCTCTCTGAATCACTGCTCCTTGTTTGACCACAACATTGTAGCAATACCTTATTGTGTTGAAAGTGCCAATGACAGGCGGTATAAATCCATCACATTTATTTGCTGAACAATAGGCCACTATTAGTTACATTTTGCTACTGATACATGCACTTTATAATGAACATAAAGTGGAAATAATGTTGACAATATCCCTTGTAGGAAATTAAAAGTTGAAGTAAAACAGAATTACTGAATAAATTCAAACCTGTATGGGGCCCTGCTGCGCCTCATGCTCATGGCGAGTCCACAGTTGCAGTGGTGACTGGTTGCCCTCAGTGCGTAGTCTGTGGCAGTTCCAGCCACGCTGGAAAAACTAAAGGTGCTTCTGTATGTGGGGCACAAAGCACCAGTGTAGAGCATAGAGATGAATTTCACTGTCAGGATTGAGAAGGCCTTCTCTCTCAAGGTTGGTAAAGATGGTGTAGAAGAGATCAAGCACTCCCACATAAACGTCTCTCCAGAGCCTTTCAATTCTAATGGGTATAAAGGAAAAACTATTTATTCTACCTAAAATGAACAAAAACACAACATACAGGGAAAATACCTTTACCTAATATTTTACCTACTGTTGGTATATGACAACACTCCCAAATACCTTTGGTTATGGACACTCCTGCCAGCAATGTGTGAATTCCTGTTCAGTCCTCTATTAGCCACCATGTACCGTGCAACATCAACGTTTTCCCCACCTTTATCTGACCTCACACGTGATGGCACACCATAGACGTCGACAGCTTCCAGAAAGCTTTTTAGGACTGTTGCTGCACGATTGTTGGT
>JAFBJQ010039976.1:0-43384 GCA_016785345.1 Trinectes maculatus
AGGCTAAATACCCGGCACACAAGTTGGAATTTTTAGCCCTCAAGTGGGCTGTCACTGACAAATTCCACGACTATCTCTATGGCAATGTCTTTACAGTAGTCACGGATAACAACCCGCTGAGGTATATCCTCACTACTGCCAAGCTGGATGCTGCCAGCTACCGCTGGTTAGCTGAATTATCCACCTTTACATTTGACATCACATACCGAGCTGGAAAGCAGAATCAAGATGCTGACGCTTTGTCCAGAAGGCCTCATGGTGAGTTGGTCAACGACAATCAATCCAAAGAGGAAAGCCAACGGATTCGCACCTTTACTTCTCACCATCTCAGCTCAGAGAGAAATAACTTCTGTCCTACAGAAGCTGTTAAAGCAGTCTGTCAGAGTCACACTATTGCATATATGGAGGAAGACTAACCCTTCCCTTGTCTTGTAGAGTCCCTCGCTATCCACCCGGGAGCCATTCCTGCCGAGTTTGAAGAGGAGGGAGTCCAAGACGGGTTGTTCACAGTTCCCAGGTACAGTAAAGACGAACTAGCCAAACTGCAAAGAACAGACCCTGTTATCAGCCCAGTCATTGAGCTGATTGAGTCAGGAGAACTTGCACCTGCCAGTCTAAAGTCAGAATCACCTGAAAGTCGGCTGATTTTCAGATAGATGAACCGTCTTGAACTAAAGGATGGCTTATTATACAGGAGAAGGCAGTGCGACAGTAAACCAGTCTATCAGCTCGCCCTACCAAATGTACTAAAGCCACCCGTGCTAACCAGTCTTCACGACGAAATGGGGCACATGGGGATTGAACGTACCCTTGAACTGGCCAGGTCCAGGTTCTATTGGCCAAAGATGGCGTTTGATATTGAGACCAAAATCAAACAGTGTGAGGGGTGTGTAAGGAGAAAAAGTCAGCCAGAAAAGGCGGCACCCCTTGTCAATATCCAAACCAGCAGGCCTTTAGAACTGGTTTGTATGGACTTTTTGTCATTAGAGCCAGATAGTCATAACACCAAAGACATCCTAGTTATAACAGATCACTTTACGAAGTATGCTGTTGCTATACCAACAAAGGATCACAGCGACCAGGGACGTGATTTTGAGTCGCAAACTATTAAAGAGCTTTATGCTTTAGCCGGCATTCGCAAAGTAAGAACCAGTCCATATCATCCTAGGGGGAACCCAGTAGAACGCTTTAATCGTACATTGTTAGGCATGCTGGGAACTCTGAAGGTTAAGGAAAAGACAAGGTGGCGTGAACATGTAAAACCTCTTATGCATACATACAATTGCACGAAGAACGACGTCACAGGGTTTTCACCATACGAACTCATGTTCGGACGCCAACCAAGACTGCCAATTGACATCGCATTTGGGTTACCAGTTGAAGACAGTTCGTCTCCTTCACATTCGCAATATGTGAAAAGTCTAAAGAGCCATTTGAAGGAAAGTTACCAGCTTGCTATGGAAAACTCAAAGAAAGTAGCTGACAAAAACAAAAAAAGATTTGATGCTAGAGTGAGAGAGGCCACACTTGAAATAGGAGACAGAGTCCTTGTGCGAAATCTCCGCCTTCGCAGTAAGCACAAATTAGCTGATCGATGGGAACCGACAGTTTATGTAGTGCAGAAGAGGGCTGGAGACTTACCTGGTTATACAGTGTACCCTGAAGGCCAAGATGGTCCCTTACGTACACTACATCGTGACCTTCTATTGCCATGTGGGTTTCTCTCCGAACAGGAAGAGGAAATAGTTCAGCCAAAATCAACTCGTAGACCCAGAACGAGACAGACATCAAATCGAGTCAATGAACTGCCTTCATCATCTGAGGATGAAGAGGAAAATGAGCCAGAACGAGACAGACATCAAATCGAGTCAATGAACTGCCTTCATCATCTGAGGATGAAGAGGAAAATGAGCAATGTTTTCATTCAGTTAGAATTACTGAGATAAGACCTTTGGGCGCCTCAAACATATCTGAGTTACCGAAGCAGACATCTTTTGGAGTTGACACAACTACTGGAATTGACACATCTATCGAAAGTGGCAACTTACCTGAACTGGAATCTGTGGAAAGAGAATCTGTGGAGAAAGAACCTGTAGAAAAAGAAGTTGTTGAGCTGGAAACAGACAGAAACTTACCTTTTGCTCCTGAAACTGAAAATGGCACGGAGGACGGAAATGATGCTAATGAAATTGAAAGAGAAAACATTGGAACTGAACTTGAATCAGAGATGGAACTAACAAAGCAGATGCAGACGAGTGGAGGAACTCTACTCACTGAAGAAACTGAAAGAACCAAGGAATGTGTTCCAATAACCAACCCACCTGTCTCTCAAAATGAATACCAAGGAGATGCTCCCCAACCAGCCACCATTAGTGGTACAAACCCTGCTGTTGAAACAGAAGGGAGTAACGGTGTGGAAACAGATCAACCTCCACGGAGGTCTGAGCGTGTCCGAAAAGCACCAGGGAAGTTCACATACCCTCAACTTGGAAATCCCTTCATCTCTTTTGTTCAAACTATAGTGGAAGGTTTTAACAAAGCTATAGTTGACACCTTGACACCAGTACTTATTCTTGAAATGAGAACATGAAGGGACTCATGTTATGTAAGGAGGGGAGGGTGTAACCCAGGTGTAAAACTAGGTTGACTAAACCATGGTCGTAAGAGAGAAATTGTTGTTTTATCAGTTGTTTTATGTGTTAATACATCTTTAATGTTTTTCCGAGTCGCACTTGAATGCAACATGTTCCAACTGCACTTGAAGGCAACGCTCAGGTTCAGCGCAGCTGACCAAACAAAAGGCAGGTAGCCTCTTAACAACAAATTAGCGCGCATGTCCCGCCTACGGTGTAGGAACGGAGAAAGCAGCAGTTCGCTAAATAAAGGCGTTTAGCACTGTGTTCAAGCGGTTACCCTGGCGAACCGTTGTCATCCTATGAGAGCTGAGAGTCCCCGACGACACTCAGCACTGGAATAAAGAGCATCGGTAAGAGTGACATTAGCGGTGCTCATGATATTTGTTAGCTGCTGCTAGCCACATGCTGGACGTTAGCTATCAGGAGACATAATGCGGTGAACCGTTGCATTAAACTTGTTGCCTTGTGAATATTCAGCACCTTAGTCTGTGCACTTAATACACTAAACTGCACATTTATTAGCTGATTAGCATTGTGTTATGTTGGTATATGTGACTGCAGTTAGAACAAAGTGCAGGTTGATTGGCCAATTGTGTTAATGTGTCAAATTAAATGGAATATTTTCAGATTTATGTTAATACTGAACTACAGAAGGAAATGAGTTATCATTTTGTAATACAAATTGTAATGTGAAGAATATTCTCCTTTTCGTTGTGAGTTAGGGGTTAATTTCATGATCCTTATTACAGAAACTCATATTATGCTGAATTAAGATGTTTTGCTCATGAGTTAAATCATCAGAAATCACAATTTCTGATATGTTACTGTTTTGAATTATTACTCAATGGTTCGTGGAAGACATTTGATTTCTGGATTTGGAATTATTAAGCTTTAGTGTAATGAAAGGTCAGCATTTTAAAGGTGACACTGTCATTATACTTTAATGCTATTGTTGTACAACAGTTAGATTGATTACTTAAAGGTCCTGTTTATTAAATTAAACAGGTCAGGTCCTTTGGAGATCCCTAGTCTCCATAGGAACATCCCATCTGTTGAAGAGGATCCAGAGTCCTGGAAGGAGTGATTCAGGATCATTCTGTGATGCATAGATGGCGAGCCTCCCAAAGATCCTAGAGAAGTTGGATTGACTCTTCGTCACTAACTCCAATCGATGGTAGGGCCAACCTGGTTGGCAGGATTGCTACACATTCGAGAGGGGTTAAAGCACAACTCTAATCACCCTGTTAGAGGAACAGACACAAAACAGTACCGTCACTAAGGAAAACAGGACTTGTTATTTTAAAGGCGCCATTTTATTTTCTTTGCTATTTTCTGTATCATTATTGTTATACAAATGTTGTAAACTTTTATTGTGAAATACTCACTAAAGAGTTTACTGTTGCACTTTATGTTGTGGTGAGTGTTGTTCATTGTTTGGCTGTTCAGGTCTAAATGAGCTCCTTTCGGACCTAGCTATTCAGTGTATCTACTATAAGTGGGTTACATTTTATTTTGTAATCCTACTCTCCTCACGTTTTAGGTCACTTCCCACTTTCCTTCATGTGTTTCCCGCTGGTCTGATTGTCATCCCTGCCTTGATTGTTTCCACCTGTTCCCCTTACCTTCATGTGTTAAATAGTCTGCGTTTCCCTTTGTCTTGTGCTAGTGTGTCTTTGTCCGTTGACCAGATATCATGAGCATTCTGTTTCCAAGCCATAGTCTATGCAATTGCAGTACGTACGTCGATTTATCTCTTTAAGAGTGAGTTTTGTTTGTAATTTTGATAGTTTATGTTTTCTTGTCATAGCCTTAGTTTCGCCTTAGTCTGTTAGTTTTTCCTCCCTTTTGGAGCGTTTTTCGTAGATGTTATGTTTTGTATTTCTACAGTAGCTTTAGGTTAAAAGTGAATTTAGTCAAGTTTCATAGCTCTTCATTTGTCACTCTGGAAAAAGAGATCGTATTTAATAAAGACTGGGAAATGAGTCTCTGCTCCTGGGTCCTGTTTATATATCGGCCTGACAGAAACAGCGCTACAGGAAGTCATAAGTCGGGTTGGTCAGCTGTCCATCGGTGTCTCCCGGCTCGATGAATGGGCCACCTGTCTCGCCTCTCCTGCTCCTGACGACCGGCAACTTCAGCCTCCAGCTTCGGACAGTTCTCCTCCAGAACCTGATTTCAGCTTATCGGCGGCAGCTGCGACTTCGGGTCCAGGTTATGCAACTTCTACTCACCGCGAGCCGCACATTCACATTCCAGAAACACCAGATAAGTTCACAGGAATTTCTGGGGACTGTAGCCGGTTCCTCTTTCACTGCTCCTTAGTTTTCGATCAGCAGCCACATACCTACAGCTCAGATCGTTCTCGCATCGCTTTCATCTGTAGCTTACTTACCGGGAAAGCGGCCGCTTGGGCTATGGCCATTAAGTCTAACCACTCTCAGATTTATCATGACTATTCAGCCTTCACAGGAGAGTTACGGAAGGTTTTGATCATCCCTTTAAGGGAAAGGTAGATAATCAGCTACTCCAGCTTAAGCAGGGTGCTGCCACCGTGGCTGCGTATTCGATCGATTTTCGTATCCTTGCCGCTGAGAGCGGTTGGAATGAGAAAGCGCTACAGGGAGTTTTTACTCGCGGCCTTAATGACCATATTAAAGACGAGCTAGCCGCTAGGGACGAGACTAGCTCACTAGATGAATTAATTTCACTAGCCATTATAGCCACCATAAACTGTAAGGTACTTATTGACTCTGGTGCTGACGATAATTTTGTAGATCAAGATTTTGTTAAAAAATACAGGATTCCTATTTACCCTTAACCTTCGCAGAGAGAGGTTTTTGCTTTGGATGGGAAATTATTATTTCCAGTATCCCATAAGACTCAGCCCCTTTCTTTACGGGTCATGGGAAATCACGTTGAAAAAATAAGTCTGTTTGTGATTTCCTCGCCATCTTCACCTGTTGTTCTTGGTATGCCATGGTTAAAAATCCACAATCCTCAAATCGATTGGTCCAGTTTATCCATTGTAAATTGGAGTATTTTTTGTCATACTCACTGTCTTCACTCAGCAGTTCCTAGTTTAGTGTCTTCACCCCCTCTTACGCCCATTGATCTGATCTCTGTTCCCGAACCTTATCATGACCTTGAGAAGGTTTTCAGTAAGGATCAGGCTCTCTCTCTGCCCCCACATAGGCCTTATGATTGTGCTATCGATCCTCAAGCCAAACTCCCCTCTAGTAGACTGTACAAACTTTCCCAGCCCGAGCATGTAGCCATGGAAAAATACATAACCGACTCTCTAGCAGCTGGACTTATCCACCCATCCACTTCTCCCCTCGGCTCAGGTTTCTTTTTTGTTGAGAAAAAAGGACAAAACCTTGAGACCCTGTATTGACTTCCGAGGTGTCAATGACATTACCATTAAGAATAAGTACCCACTACCTCTCATTGACTCTGCTTTTGCTCCCTTACACAAGGCTCAATATTTCACTAAGCTCAATCTCAGAAACGCCTATCACCTTGTGCGTATAAGGGAGGGAGACGAGTGGAAGACTGCCTTCAACATGCCCATTGGACATTTTGAGTATCTGGTGATGCCCTTTGGACTTACTAATGCTCCTGTGGTGTTTCAGAGCCTTGTGAATGATGTCCTGCGTGATATGTTGGGGCGATTTGTTTTTGTTTACATTGATGACATTTTGATTTTTTCCCGTACCTTAGAGGAACACATCCAGCACGTGAGATTAGTTCTCCAAAGACTGCTGTTAAATCGCTTATTCGTGAAGGCTGAGAAATGTGAGTTTCACAAACCCTCTGTCTTTTCTCTGATTTGTGGTAGAGGAAGGTCAGCTTAGATCCGATCCAGCTAAGATTCAGGCTGTGGTCGACTGGCCGCCTCCTACATCAAGAAAGGATCTGCAACGTTTTCTGGGATTTGAGAATTTCTATCGCAGGTTCATAAGAAACTATAATTCGGTTGCTACACCACTCACACGTCTCACCTCAGCTAAGGTTCCATGTGTGTGGTCTCCCGAAGCCAATAGGGCTTTTGAAACGCTTAAGGGTCTGTTTGTCAATGCACCTGTTTTAATTCACCCAAATCCATCTCACTGGTTCGTGGAGGAGGTTGATGCCTCTGATTCAGGAGTGGGGGCCGTCCTCTCTCAGAGATCCAAGTGCGATAATAAAATTCACCCCTGTGCCTTTTTCTCCCATCGCCTGACCCCTGCTGAACGGAACTAGGACGTAGGAAACCGTGAGTTGCTGACAGTGGTTTTGGCGCTACAGGAATGGAGGCATTGGCTGGAGGGGTCCATTCATCCGTTCGTGGTTTGGACTGATCACAAAAATCCGGTTTCGGTTTTCTATAACTTACAGACCTGGTTCACCCAACGTAAAACCTGACTCACTCTCTCAACAATTTGCTTCTCAGGGTGAGGAAAGGAAGGATGAGACGATACTGCCGGCTGCTTGTGTGGTAGGAGCTGCCAGATGGGAGGTGGAGCGAAGGGTCCAGGAAGCTTTGGACGGACAGAACCCTCCAGATGGCTGCCCTCCGAATCTTCTTTTTGTGCCTGTGGAGGTTAGATCTGCTGTTCTACAGTGGGGGCATGACTCTAAGCTCTTCTGCCATCCGGGGGTCCACAGAACAACCATGTTCATTAAACAGTGCTTCTGGTGGCCATCCATGGGGCAGAGATATCAAGGACTACGTTTTGGCCTGCTCAGTCTGCGCTCTGAGTAAGGCTTCTCACCGTGCCCCCGCTGGTTCCCTTCACCCCTTGCCTATCCCTCACTGTCCATGGTCCCACATTTCTGTTGATTTTATTACTGGTTTACCTTCTTCACAAGGTAACACCGCCATACTTACAGTGGTTGACAGATTCTCCAAGGCAACTCATTTCATCCCTCTAGTTAAATTACCGTCTGCTCTGGAGACCGCCAATTTTCTGGTATCCCATGTTTTTCGTATTCACGGTCTCCCTTCTGATATTGTTTCTGACAGAGGTCCCCAGTTTGGAGAGCTTTTTGCAAAGCAGTGGTGGCTATGGTGAGTCTGTCATCTGGCTACCAGCCACAATCCAACGGTCAGACTGAGCGGGCCAATCAAGACCTGTAGGCGGCTCTGCGTTCATTCACTCATCAACATCCGGCGTCTTGGGCCGTCCACCTCCCTTGGGTGGAATATTCTCACAACTCTCTGGTCAGCTCCACCTCAGGTGTCTCCCCATTTATGGCCTCCCTCGGTTACCAGCCTCCACTGTTTCCAACTCAGGAGAGAGAAGTTTCTGTACCCTCGGTCCAGCACCATCTCCGTCAAGCTCATCGAGTCACCGAACTCCCACTCCAGTCTATCATCCAGGTCAACAGGTATGGCTTTCAACTCGGGACCTTCCTCTAAAGACTCGTAAATTGTCTCCCAGATACATCGGCCCTTTCGCCATTGACAAATGTATCAACCCGGTGACGGTCAGGCTCAAGCTTCCCTCCTCGCTGAACATTCACCCTGTGTTCCACGTCTCCCTTTGTCAAGCCTGTCAGGACCTGTGCCCTCTCCCCTCCGTCCGACCCGCCTCCTCCACCTCTTCTCATTGATAACCACCCAGCTTACACCGTAAGGAACATTCTGGATGCCAGGCGACGGGGTAAGGGGTTTCAGTATTTGGTGGACTGGGAGGGGTATGGCCCCGAAGATAGGTCTTGGATTTCCCGCAGTCTTATCTTAGATCCTGACCTTCTTAAAGATTTTTAGGTTTGTTTTGTTCTCAATTTGGTGATCAGTCGGCTTCTTAAGCAGCGTATGGACTTCACTTGGACGTCGCTGGATTATTCCGTTACAGACGGTATTCAAGCCCTTCCTAGTTTTGAGCTGTGTTACCTTTCTGCGTGGTCCTTATGTTCTTTTGTTTTTCTCTACAGTCTCCAGTCTTGTCAGCTGCTACCAGGACCAGCTCTGCCTCCTCGTTTTAGTGCCATCGTGTCTTTGTCTTTTGCTCGCTCTGCGGTTTGAGGACGTATTTTCGTCGTTTTTTGTTTCTTGGACAGTGAATAAATTTATTTTTGTTAACCTCAAACCCTGCCTGCATTTTTGGAATCATGCCCAGCCTAATCCTGACAATTATTGGATGAAATTTGTTTCTTTCACTTGTCATGTCTTCAACTCTTGTCTTCAACAACGCTGCTCCCCTGTGTGTAAAATCAAATGAACAAGCAGCAGTGTGTTCGTAAAGTTTTTTATATATATATATAAAGTACCTGTAACAGTTGATCAAATTATTCTTCCCACATACATATTCATACATCCACATGGGAACAGACCGCTGCATCAGCACGCTAGTAACACTAGTAGCCTTGACTTTTGTTCAACAAAGATTCTTGTTTACACAATGATTCACAAATGAAAAGGAAGAAAAACTTCATCATCATTACCACAAGCGTCATATGTTACACAATAGTTCATGTCCTATACGTGATCAAATATGGCACATAGTGATGAGTTGACGAATGATGCAAGGATCTATAGGAGGGGGTGTTGTCAACCCAGACCCCACTCTCTCTCTCTGGATAAGGGTTTGTCCAGAGGACAGGTTTCTTCGTTCGCTTGCTTTGCTGCATTGTTTTCAACTGTCGACAGTCTGAAGCAGGTGGAAGCGAAAATGGTTCAAACGTTGAGCTCAACCATTGTTTGATTTTACAAAATACATTGCAACTCTCCTCTGTCAAATCCTGACATCTGACATCCACAGGATATTGAATAATCAATATATAATACTGTAAATGGATGCGTGCATGTGCGTGTTTGTGTGTGTAGACGTGCACAGCGTTGGGGGGTGTTCTTGATCTAGGATGTGGCATCAGAATTGTAAATGGACTAGTGAAATTGACTGTTTTCGACAGTCCTCCCCCGAACAGCGAGCGTTTAGCAGATTAGCAGCCACAGTTGTTTGTGTGCAGTCTTTTACCACCACTGAAACATCACTTTAACATCAGGTACATATTGAGAAGATCTTTCACCATCTCTCAATGGAGTACTCGTGCAACTGACGTCATTCTATTGCCACACTTGTCTTTTCTTGATTTCCACATGCGCTGTGGTTTTTAAAGCCTAAATCTGGATCATAATCAAATTGTAGTATTGTAGCAGAACATGAATTTAAGTTCAACATTGCAACTTCTCCCAGTTTGTGTCAGTGAAACTAGGATTTGACACCTTTCAAGTTGCTGCATGTACGTTTCCTCTGCCAAATGTTTTTTTTCTGAGAAGCCTGGGGATGAAGATGGGGGCTCACAGTATACTAGTTCCTCAGTGCAAAACAAGTGGCTACAGTGACTCTCTATTGGAAATCTGATAGCTGTTAGCATGCTAATCTCAGTAGGTGGACATTGAAATAGAAGTAAAGCAATAGTTCACACTCGCATCTTGTCATCACTGGCAAACATAGGAATTCAGTTTGGAGCAATAAAAAACTTACATACAGCAACTTTAAATGCATCTTTTACCAATTCAACCAAATATACAGTTTGACACTTTAATAACAACAGATGAACTGCAACTTCTCGCCCCATTCGAAACAAGAGGAATGACATATAAATAAGCTTGTTTTGCTCTGTATGAAAAATACATGATTTTTCTTTCAACAGCATGGTCTCGATCTGTAGAGCTAATTAACTTCTGCTGTGGAGGTACCAAGGGTGGAAGCAGGGCGCCATTTTGTTTTAACAAGGCTTTAAAATCCCATCCCCGGTCAGCCATATTCTACATTTTTCATCTAGGTATGAGAGCGCAGGGCAAGATGTATAATATTTTTCAGAATAATAAACGCAAAAACAGAATGCTTAGTACTCCATCTTCCCACAACTCCAATTTTGGCTTCTTTTTTGTGGCACATAAAACCTCCCTGCCTATTATCATCACTCAAGCATTGCTCTTTTCTCGTCTACATGTTTGATTCCGACTCTGGAAAAAAGCTCAATAGTGAAATAAGTCTCTCTTGTCAGCAGTCGGGGACGCTGACGTGGCTCATGTTTCTGTGTGTTTTGTATGAAATATCAAGTCTTTAGAATGATATGGCACAAAAATCTCTGCCCTGTTAAGGCAAAGGTTGTTTTTTTTAATTCAAGACTTATGATGTGACATCATCAAAGCAAGGAATCTCATGTGGAGAATGTATAACTCTGTTTGTCAAAAAAGGGTTAGTTGATTCCTCATGATTCTCCTTAAAGGAGAATTCCACAAATTCTACACAAGGAGGTAAGTTTATAGATGTATGTGGGGCACGAATCAGCGAGTACTGACCAGTGTTTGAACTGGTATGGTCTTTTGTCACCTCCCTGCCCCAATCTGATGACATCAAAATATTTATTATCTTATGAACTAATGATAATTCTTGTATAGATTTTGGGGATTGCTTTTGACTCCTATACATCTGAACGGGAGAACCATTTATTCTTGTCTTTCAGACATGACTAGGCATCATGGAATCTACTATTATGGCAATTTTGATAAAGGGCCGATTTTTTTCAGTTTCAGTTTTGCGTTTATGTGCAACATGTGAATGTAAGTAGACTTCCACACATTCGACGAGCCTTATGCTGAGTGGATGTCACATCACAGGGTCCAGCTTTCAGCAGTTCAATGTGGCGAATGCTCAGTCTCTTCTGTCACATGTGGTGCAGTGTGCCCAACACAAAGCAGCATGCTAGGAACCTATAGAAGCACACATGCATATCAAACAACGGAATAAGTAAGCCAACAGGTCAGAGGACCAGTCTCTGTGTAAGGGACAAGTGGACTGGACTGGGACAATGGTTCAGACCAGACTGGAGTGGACGGAGAATCTGTGTCGTTTTAGGTTGTCCGAGTTGCTGTGTGGAGTAATGAGAGGCGAGGGGGAAGGACAGAGGACAGCAGTCCCTCCAGCTGTCCTCACGCACCTGGAATATAGTCCCATTATCATCTCTCATCTCTCATTGTGACGTGTGAGACAGATTACATCATCCTGTCTCTGAACATGTCCTCTGTGAACATGTCCTCTCCGCCAATCAGTCATACAGTACGAAGCACACAGCATGAGCGCAGTGTTTTCAAAACGAAATCTTTCCTTTCTTTCTTTCTTTCTTTCTGTCTGTCTGTCTGTCTGTCTGTCTGTCTGTCTGTCTTTCTTTCTGTCTTTCTTTCTTTCTTTCTGTCTGTCTGTCTGTCTGTCTGTCCTGCAGTCATTCAGTACAGCAGCGATACAGGCTGCAGGACAAAGTGCGGGGGAGCAGGAAGGAATGAAATGATTCCTTGTATAAATATGCCCTAGATGGGTCAGTATTGCATTTTCCCTTTTTTTCATGTTGTAAACAGTTTGCAGTAGTTCTTGTTTAATAGTTATTAATCCGTATCCAAAGGATTAGTGTTTCATATTTTTATGAAAGTCTAATCTCAAGCAGAGCAGATTTGGTTGGATAATCCCAGATATTATATTCTCCTTAATGTACAGCACCGTATGTAAACGGAGGATTAACTGACCCACTACAGTATGGCTACACCAAATTGGGATGTCTACTTCACTGTCTGACAAGAGCAGTTGTGTTTGATTCTAGCTCATCCATGTTATGGGATTCATTAATTTCCATTTCAACAGTGGGCCTCGCAGCCAGTGTTGGTGAGTGCAGTAAACTTGGGCAGGACAGTAGGGATAAGGTAAAATGGAGTTGGCAATAAGCAAGTGGTCATGTGCTACAGCGTATGAGGTGACCTCATGCAGCGTGGTTCTTTGCTTGTCATGATGCTGACATTTCCCTACAGTGAAAATGCCGAGACACTATCACACAATATATCGATATCCTTTATCATTAAATGTATAATAATATTCAACCTTATTTATGCAAATCTGTGTTGTCTGGCGTTTCAAAGCTCAATTATGAATTCTTGACTCAAAGAAACTAAGTACATCCTGTCAATGTGATATCACGTGAGCCCTGCTGGCCAGATGCAGTATTTGCAAAAAAGGGGTTGTCTGTGTTGTCAGTGACTTTGATTCTCGATAAAGTAAAGATCATATCTCAACGTTAAAGCTTATTATTGTCTGCTCCTGAGCCAAGAAAGCTAGAAACAGAGAATCTAATCTAATCACATCCAATAATGACAAATAACCAGGCCAAAGCAACAACAGCTGTGATTGTATCACACTTTCTAACGTCTGTTATGTGTTTATGTGGCTCTGTATGGAACAATAAATGATTGAAACACCATGTTTAATCCCATTAGCTATTCTGGGTTCCAAACAAGAATATTTAGTAAATTATAAATGAGCAGAGACGCCAGACAACAGCACAGCTCCAAGGTAGCGCTACAGTGCATTACATTAATCCACCCGTCCTAAACCTTTGAAATCTGTCAGTCTTTCTATCAGATCATCCTGCCCCCCCCCCCCCCCCCCCCCCCCCCCCCCCCCCGCTCCCAACACCCCCTTATCGGTCAAGGCCTATGAGGAGTTTGGTCTTCTCCTCTTCCTTCTTGCTCTCATTCTTCAGGTCAGCAAACACCTGGGTAAAGAAGTGCGGGTCGGTGTTGATCTGGAGCATCTTGCCGCTCATGCGGTTGATGATGTCCAGGCAGCGGTCCCAGAAGGCTTCCTTCTCAGCCTCCACCAGGAAGGGCTTCAGTGGGTAGGAGATCTCGTTGCCCATGTAGGAGTAGGACAGGTAGAGGCAGGTGAGCAGTGAGGCCTGCAGCTCACGCTCGGACGCCAACTCGGCCGAGACCACATCACGGCACAGCATGTAGAGGAAGACCACATTGGCGGGAGTGATGAAACCCTGATCCTGCCACCCCTGCAGGAGGAGGGAGCGGTCGACGCTACGCAGCCACAGCACTGGATCTGTTGGGGATAGACGCTTCAGTCGATAACAACGACGACACAGGAACTCACCCAGGCTGCGCATCAGTTCGCTGGTGGAGGCCTGGTTGAAAAGGGACAACGCAGGAGAGTCGGATTAGGATTACAAATATATATTTGAGAAGAAAATTATAAAATGCTTCAAAACCAATTTATGACCAAATATTCGGTGAGATTGTGGATTACCTGAACAATGACACGTTTAGGCGTGCCTGCTGCAGTAGTCGGCTGGATCCCAGAGCCTGTGAGGGAATTCTTTTTAGCAGCAACTGTTGCTACGTTTGCCAGGGTCTTGGAGGAGGGCAGGTAGGTGGAGGTAGTGGTCGTGGCGGCTGACGGGTCCTGGCTGGTTGAGTAAGATGAGAGATTAGCGCAGGACTGAGACTTCTTCAGCTTCAGGCTGCTGGAAGCTGAGTTGGCGGTGGCGTTGCAGTGACCTTCCGGAGAGCTCCCCTTCCCACCATCCCCGCCATCTGACTGCAGCTTCTTGGAGCCCTTCCTCTTTGCTGATACCGCCACAATTCGTTTCCATGGCAACACACTAATGATGGAGGGCCGTTTGAGGGACTTTGCAGCCGCAGAAGCATCCTTGGCATTCTTGCTGTTCTGGACGGCTGTATAGTGGCCCACTGTTGCCGGGCCGTCCTCAAACAGCGCCGCCTTTCGGTAGCTGGGGGACAATGACAACACTGTACCCATGATGCCTGGTGAGGGTGAGCAGGGGAACACAGCAGAGTGTGGAGCGGTTGGGGAGAAGCTCTTTGATTGGTCTTAACAAAGAGCTTTGAAAAGTTCAAACCTGTGTCAAACCTGTGAGCAGAAAACAGAAAGTGGGCTCAGTGTTTTCCATCTGTTACATTAGCAAACAATGCAAAATCAAACCACCAAAAAAAAAAAAAGATTACTTTGACCTGCATTTAGTCTACAGCATTGGTTGCTTGGTTTTTATTGCTACAACTACTTTCATTGCACTGTTACTGTATCCATGGCAACTGAGCAGACTCAGACTATCTGGTGAGATGAAGGGTTGAAAGCTCTGGTCAAAGCTGATGAGCCTACATTGAGTTCCAGATGTTTTAAACCGTGTGCTTCAGGGCAAGAATAATACTTGGAAACACTGAACTTCACTTGTGAGGAGAAAGGGGTAATTTATTGCTTTCCATGGGGTCATGGACTGATTAGGCCAGGGCTGACCAAACCGCGGCTCCCGAGCCGCATGCGGCTCTTTGCCCGGTTCCATGCAGCTCTTACGTTCATATCGATGTTTCGCTTTGCTTGAATTCAATATGGTATTTTCGTCAAATGCGCATGTGCGTTGGATGAAAATACCTCAATGTTTCCCAGTAGGAGCAAGATCATTTGAGGAAACAATTTGTGTCAAGTTCGCTCTCAAAATGGCAGGTACATGTTTAAAAAAAAAAAATGGCAGGGAAAAAATGCACAGCAAAATGAAAACATGAAGATGAACACAGGACGTTTTTAACAGAGTGGGAGAGTTTATATTTTTTTTGTAGAATGTAATGGCAAGCCATTCTGCCTTATATAAATCTGCCTTACAATAAATCTGGCTGAGCAAAGGTATGTGTGTGTGTGTGTGTGTGTGTGTGTGTGTGTGTGTGTGTGTGTTTGTGTGTGTGTGTGCGTGTGTGTGTGTGTGTGTGTGAGGAAAGAATGGATGATGTTCATGTGTCCCTATGTGTATGATGTGGCTCTTTGTGGTAACACAGTAAAAAATGTGGCTCTTGGTCTCTGCCTGGTTGGCCACCCCTGGATTAGGCTTTCTCAGAATGGATCTAAATGTCTTCATTGTGTGGACACTGGACCCCACAACCAAGACAGGAGCAAAGGAGCAAAACACTAATGACCACCATTGTCCCTGAGCTAAGATGTTTCTCTTTTTGGGAAACTTGCTTTTAAGAGCTGTATTTGAGAGCAGTGAGTGAGAAGAAAACTTGTCTAATTCTACTTAAAGCTGAAACTACCAACCACATCTTACATTCTTCATCAGCTTCCGAGGGTTGCTCATGTATTGATCTACCCAGATAGCTGTTTCCATGGTGATACCACTGTTCCACAGTCAATGAGTCAAATTCCAATACTGTGAGGGAGCTGCTGTAAAACAGCCTACAGCCCTCAGAAAGCCAGTATGTCACTGTTTCCACTGTCTCAGTCAGATTCAGGCGAGAAAACGCTCCTCCTGAGGAAGATCATGAAGTTTACATTGAGTGAAGTGATGTGTTTTTTTCAACCCTGTCTTTAAAGCATCCAGTGTTTACTTGTTTGAATGAGTGTAAAAAAAAAAGACTTGGAAGATTTTCATTGACTGAATTGCGATCCCAACACTATAGGCATGGAAAATCCCGCCGTTACATAAATCCTCAGCAAGGACGCTCAGCAAACACGAATTTCATTTCCAGTGGGGTTTCATGTCTGACATCAGCTCAGACACTCACACTGAGACACAGGCTGCACTGCCACCTGCTTCAGTGTGACTGGAGCCCACCGCTCCTCTGTCATTATATAAGAGCCAAGATAAGGCCATGAGAAACAAGTGTGCACAAGCATCCATCTTAGCTTCAAAATGGAAGCCTGGAAACCCCCTCCCTCCCCCTATACACACACACACACACACACACACACACACACCAGCAGCATAAGGCAGCCTCACAGACATCAGACATCAGCTCTCACACATACACCATGCACATTCTAAACGCTGTTGCCTTCAAGCACACACTTATAAACCACATCATCTTCTCACTTACACTGCATGACAGTGGTGTGTGTAGTGTTGGTGACTGAGCCTTTATGTCAGGGCCTTATCTATAGGCCGGCATGTGTTCTACCATCTGATATGGTCGCAGATTGAAAAAAAAATATTTTTGTGTCACATACGGGGATGGAGGTGGGGGGGGGGGGGGTCGGGGGGGGAGTATTCCGGGGGGGGGGGGGGGGGGGGGCAGTATTCCCTCCGTGCATCCCTACCTTCTGATCAATCCCCTCTTCGTTTGATAGCCATCAGGACTTGGCCCTCGCTGCTGGACCGGTGCAGTGAAAATGTGGAGGCGCTGCCCACCTTCTGGTTCCGCTCTCAGGTGTCCACACCGCCGACACAGGCAGCCGCCCGCTGCCAGGGCGTCGGAAGAGCTCGGTCCCTGATGGTGCGTAAAAGCCGACGGGGCAGTCTCCCGGCTGGCTGCTGCCCCCCCGCTGTCAAACCTTCATCTGCAGACACGTCCCCTGCGCGGAGATGGCAACACGGACGCCAAACAGAGGAGAAGAGCGGCTGACTCCTGGACGCAGGAAGAGGTCTTCCATGGAGAGGTGAAAATCTATATGGTCACGGCTCCACTACCGCGACGACAGCTCGGATCAGCCCGCACCTACAGAAAACAACACGCATCCTCATCAACACGATGGCGCTGAATACCAGCAGAGAGAGGGGGAGAGAAAAAAATGGCTACTATGGATTCCAAAAATAGATTGCGGCTTATACCCTCAGCTATGTAAACCTGCCAGGGAGAGAGAGAGAGAGAGAGGGAGAGACGTCGCTTTGATGCGGGCATCTGCAGTTATTCGGGTTGGATGTGGGAGAGAAACGGCGCCTTCTGATTGGCTGAGACCGGGATGCTGCTGCTGCTGCGGCGCGTCGCTGTCGCAGCCATTGGCCGCAGACACGCGCCAGCCTATCGCGGAGTTCGCTGTCCGAGGTGCTGAAGCGGCCGACCGTATGTGTGTGAGGACGCGGAGCGGCGGAGGATTTTTATGAATCAGACTGAGGAGACGAACACTGCTGAGTCCAGACAAATGTGCCATTTGTCCCATTAGCTTCGCCTCCATTTTCAGTGTGTGTGTGTCAGACAAGGATTTGTCACAAGGACGTATAGAGTTTGTGAGTTTTAGCATTTTTAATGATACAGTCAAATGCCCACATGAATGAAAAAAAAACGGTTTTAGGCCATTAACTTGTATTTTTATTGGTTGTAGTTTCTACAACAATGTATTGCGTCGGTTGTAGTTTTTTAACCATAAACTCAGCAAAACGACTGACACCACTCGTCTGTCATAAAACATGGACAGTGTTCAACTAGTAAGACGCATTCAAAATGTACACATTCGTGTTTTAGTTATTACACAGCATGTGACCTGTCCACATGTTCTCTCTGACTGTGTCATCCAGTGAGTCTATATTGGAACAGACACTTTGGGCTTTTCCAGCCATAACCAGCACTTCCTAAATATAGCGTGGAGGCGAATAAGCTCTATTGAAAGAAGAATAATAGCTCATATCTAGATTATGGTACAGCATAGAGAGCCATCTGGCTGCTGGAAAAAAAAATCTTATTGTAAAGCAATAAAAGCTGACAAAATGTTCAGTTTAATGGATTAAATGTACAAATAATGACAAAGTCAGCATCTTTGACTTTAATAGAATGACAATGATAACAGGGGTAGAGTTAGAGAAGTACCGCAAAATCACACTTTTACCCAAAACACCTTACCACATTTGTTTTATAAGAGAATGACTGACCAAAGAAATGTATGTATGTAGATTAGGTTTCACTGTGCTTCAGATAAAAACACAATTAAGATATACAGCCTGTCAACAACAGAGGGTAACTTATGGTGTTGAAACGATCATGTTAAGAAAACACAAATAAAAAGTGCTAAATTCTATGGATAAAATGATTAATACGTATGATTATAAACGCCTGGATTAATACCGCAACAATATACCAATTCCCGGTTCTGCCGCAGGTAATTAAACTACACAACCCGTCATGCACTTCGCGGCGGAGCCCTTTAACTTCCGGGGCGGGGTTTCACGTTTTGTTTTTGAAGACTTCACCAGCTGTAGCCTGACTTTATCAGAGCGTCGTGTTCTATATGTGAGTTTACAGTAGCTTACAGTAGCCAGTGTTGCTAATAATGGACGCGTTGGATAGACACCGCTCACTGTATAAAGGCACCACTCCGCCATGGAAGGAAACGTACCGCAAGGTGACACGTTAAAAACATATACATGTTAGCTAGCTAGCTAGCTAGCATGTCAGGGCGACGCTGGCACAGGTCTGTATCACTGAGCAGTTCTGATGTTTCTCGTGTGTCCACAGCGCTGTGTGGAGAGACTGAGAAACAGTCGGTCCAGGTTGTTGGACAGATACCGTCAGAGGGGAGAGACGCAGCAGGACAGTGGCTCCGGAGCCTCTATCATCGTCCAGGAGGTGATGGAGGAGGAGTGGACCGCTCTGCAGTCAGAGAACCGGAGACTGCCCTCTCTGTGGGGGCCAGAGGGCCTGGCAGAGGTCAGTGTGTCTGTCAGTCTTATTTAATCCCTGTCTTTTCCTTTCTGTCATGTGCTCCTGTGACAGAGTAAATACATGTCATACCGTCATTTGACAGCAGACCTTTTAGATCAGTGTAAACTGTAGCAAGTCCTCTGCCTTTTCTTTTCAACAGATGTTTACAGTCATGAAAGAGTATGACGAACTGGCAGTCCTTGAAGAAATCCATCAGGAGCTTATGTCTCAAGGTAACACGTTTACAATAATTGAATCATAAAGTTCATAACTGCAAACATTTTAACACCAATACGTCCAATTTGAATACATGCAGTGGTAATTCCAGCAGATGGAAACAATGGGGTGGTTTGATGATTGTGATTTTCTCTTTGTTTTAGAAATGTCTATAATCGATGAGTATGAGAGGAACCTGCAGTTTGAACAGCAGTACATAACATCTGTAGTGGAAGGGATGGAAGTCATGCACATTATTTGCCCCATGTGTTGCTCGTAAGACAAAGATTTCCCTATTTTCATG
Organism: Trinectes maculatus; assembly: GCA_016785345.1. Classification (NCBI taxonomy): domain Eukaryota; kingdom Metazoa; phylum Chordata; class Actinopteri; order Pleuronectiformes; family Achiridae; genus Trinectes; species Trinectes maculatus. The sequence goes on from JAFBJQ010039976.1 coordinate 19,343, forward strand.
TATTTAACTGACACGTTGTACCAGTAATAATTTAAGAATAGCAGATTCTTGGTCCTTGTAGGAAAAACCTGACCATAAACAGCCATTTCATCTCCTGCCCCTGTGGACTATATATCAACACTAAGGTTTGTTTAACCCTCTTTCTATTAAAAATGGGGCCCCTCTGTTTTTTTATTATGTGATCTTTATTTTCATTTCTGTTATAATTTTGGCATCATATTACATTTGCTTGCCAAAACTGTGTATAATTTTTTTAAGACAAGTATATTAAGCTCAGGTCTCTATTGGAGTAGTAAGCAGGAATAATTGCACCCTGCCTAGGAGTCATAATTCAAACGCACTGATATGAAATAAAGTTAAAATGCTGCAATTTTGTTCCCCTTCTTTTTAGAAGCAGAACATCACTCCTGGAGTCCTTCAGCATCTGTTGGAGTCCAGAGTGTCAGAGCACATGGAGAACTGTCGTCACAATCCTGTTTTCTCTGTTACTCCAAACACAGACAGCTCTCCAAACCTGATGATAAGCTGCAAGGTAGGCACAGTCTCCACCACATCGGCCTGACATTTCATAGAAATGTGCAATATGATGATATTTAATGTTTAAGACAGCATAAAAATGTATAGTTTCATATTATGCTTTGTCATACACTACAGTACATTGTGTCTTTTGCAACACAAATACTAAAGTGATAGTGACACTGTATAGAAAGGCAATCTATGGGTGAGAACCACTGCAGCTTACTCAGGTTCTGAAAACGAATACCACTCTGCGACTTTTATCATCTGCCATTCATTCAATTTTATAAAATGACCTACACACTTATACAGTATGAGATGAGGTTATATCACACAGCCCATCACTCAGCCCAAAGAATTTAATTATCATTGCATGCCACACTGTAACAGGTATGCAGGTTAATGTTCAGTAGTAATAGTTGGTTTGTGTATCTTATATCTAATAGATATCTTTGTTTGCAATCACAAGTGGACCGTCTCCTTTTCTTTCAGGTTTGCGACTACTTGTCCATCGTCCTATGAGAACAAACAGTGTTATCATGAGTGACTCCGCTTGTGAGATGTGATTTAGAGTTTTTTTACTCGATGTATATTTAATTAAATAAAGACTATTTTTAAATACTGAATGTGAATCTGCTGTTACCTTTCATGTTAGCATGTTTTTACAGTCTAAAACTTTATTGAAACTGCATAAAATATAACTGTATACTCAAATCATAATATATAATATAATAATTACACTATATTATATTCATATACTAAGATTACATTGCCATGGTTTTGGTTGTTCTTACCAATATGTTTTGGAGTATATTAGGTTTTAGTGATATAATGCTTTAAAATAAAAGTCTTTTACACACCAAATGATACCAAAGGGACCAAAATAATCTAAAATGGCTCACACGTTAGATTCCCCAAGTTCGGGAAGCTCCTGTGTAATTCCGGAAACACCGAAGGGACCTAATGACATAAATTCATATGAACGCTTTTCGGACAAAGTGTTGGTTATCTGGATTATTTGACAGAATGAAAATTGCTGTGCAATGAGAAAAAAAACCAAATAAAAGTTAATAAAGTTTAAACTACATGAGTATCAATACTACGACGGAGTATTAGTGCCATAGTGGGGGGAAAAAATTCACAGACTTCGAGAATAAAGTCATAATGTTACGATGTTGTTCTCGTAAATTTACTACTTCTTAATATTAAGACTTTAATCTCATAAAATTATTAATGCTCGTAATATTATTACATTAATCTCGTAAATTTACGACTTTTTTCTAGTAAATGTACGACTTTAATCTCGAAGTCTGTGATTTTTTTTTCTCAATGAGGCCCTGATACTCCTCCGTAGGACATACAGTGAGATCGCGGAATAAAAATCTGTAAAAGGTCAGATAATAGAAAGGAAACTCTATTGCTCATAGCTATTGACCGATTTACCAAATTAATTGTTATTGATCCGCGGCGCCTGGGCTTGCTGGCCGACTGGGCTCAGTATCACCTGTAGGAGGCGGCATTGCTCCGACCATGTGAGTAAACTGACCGGAAAACCGCCGGCCAGAGTGGAGCGCAGGCAGGTAGAGGAAAGATGGCAGCCGCGGCAGTGGCTGAGTTTCAGAGAGCACAGTCTCTTCTTGGAACAGACCGGAACGCCTCTATCGATATCTTACATTCAATAGGTAAATATAATCGACAGAGCGTGGTCACGATAAGAAAATATTTTTTGACACGGTCATTGATTCTTTACGTCCCCATCTAACGTGGAGCAGTTAAGTTAGCCACCATTGCTTTTAGCCTTGTTAGCAGCTAAGATACGCTAGCAAGCCCAATGCTGTCCGTCTCTTTTTTCCTCCTTGCTTGCACAGTGAGTCAGCAGCAGCGGGCTAGCCGGCTAGCAGCATATCGGCTAGCTTGTCAGACAAGCTAAGGTTAGCGCCCCGGCCAATTCATTTAACAGGAACTTGGCTGACAGCTGGCTAGTAAGCGTTAGCACGCAGCCAGCGTTGTTAGCAGCGTGTCTTGTCAGAAGTCAGGCTAACAAGGAAATCAATGTGAAACTGTGTCGGCTGCCCAATACCAGCTTCTTTGTCACAGTCTTTAGCTGATGTCCACGCACCATTCGCCTCGTTGTGTTGTTACTGAAGGTTAAACACGGAGCTGTCACTCTAGTTTATTGTTTAATTTGACAGCTCCGGTATTTCTCAGCTTGGCTAGTTACTTGGCTTCTTGCCATCAGAAGCACCCTGGCGATAATATTACATGACTTGGGCAAGTTTCTAGAAACTGAACAAATTAGTTAACAGGAGCAGTTTCAATGTTTGTATGTAGCGGTGCTTCGTGTCGGGGCACGGAACAGATTACATCATTATCGTGCGCGCGTTGCTTCCCTCTCTCTTTTTCTTGTTTTCTTCATTTATCTCTCTTCCTCTGTGTGTGTGTGTGTGGTAGTGAAGCGGGACATCCAGGAGAGTGATGAGGAAGCGGTGCGCGTCAAAGAGCAGAGCATCCTGGAGCTGGGCACACTACTGGCCAAGACAGGACAGGCTGCAGGTAAACAGAACATGTTCATCCTGTATGTTCACACATGATGTCATGATAAGTGGGCCTCTTGCCTACACAGCCACATAGTGGAGGTTCCCTATCCAGTCAGTATTTCCAAAATTATAGTAGCTGAATGTGTTTTTAGTTTGTGTTATGTTTACTGAAATATGAAGCAGTAATGTAGGACTAGCTTGATGAATGGGCCTATTAACTGTCATTGTCAGCAAACCTGCTGCTCATCCTCAGTTCTGCAAATTTTCAGTTACGCTTTCACCTGTTCTCCTGTTTGTGTGAAGTTTATCTACAGCTTATTATTCAGAGTATTTTCTTAATCAGAGTAATACCGGAAGATTGCCATGTTGCTGCACTGAACTCATGTTCCCACTTCAGCAGCTCCATTTCTGCTGTTGGAGCTATTTTCCCCCAGAATATAAACCAAGAAGAAATGAAAGTAACAGTAAAGTGGTCAGAACTCGAGAGATCCTCTGATGAAAAGGAGGGTCGTAGCATGTGAAGCTGGAGTATGCATTGGACAGAATAGTAGTGTGTCGTTTGTTTGCACTTACCAGTCATTGTGATAGATTGAAAAGAAGTTTGTTTTCTCTTCTTCTCAGAACTGGGGGGTCTGCTTAAGTATGTACGCCCTTTCCTCAACTCCATTTCCAAGGCCAAGGCAGCCCGGCTGGTTCGCTCCCTGCTTGACCTCTTCCTGGACATGGAGGCTGCCACAGGCCAGGAGGTTGAGCTCTGCCTGGAGTGCATAGAGTGGGCCAAGGCTGAGAAGAGGACCTTCCTCAGACAGGCACTAGAGGTGAGACTGCATTGCATAGCATTTTTATGTAGAATATTCCTATAATTCTGTTCTTGTTTCTTGGTTTCAAACATTCATTTTGATATTAAATCTGAAGTGATGATATAGTTCTCCATCTGGGCAAAGCTGTGTTCTTTATCAGTACAACAACAATGTATAGATGTATTATCTGGTCCTGGGCACCGACATGGTTGTTTTCATCACCCTCAGGCTCGTCTCATTTCACTTTATCTCGACACGGAATGCTACCAGGAGGCACTACAACTCGGTAAGTGTTCGGACTCTTAGATTTCGCGTTTTTAATCTGCTTGACAATTACAAAATATTTAATGGATAACAGTTCTCATTCTAAATACAATTATAATAATTGATCTGTCATCACAGTCTTATCATGTTTTTAAGTGGTGGAAGTTTTCCACATACTTGGGCTGAGAGCTGTGTAAATGTTCTGAAATCTTCTTGTCTCTCCAGGCTCCCAGCTGCTGCAGGAGCTGAAGAAGATGGACGATAAGGCCCTGCTGGTGGAGGTTCAGCTGCTGGAGAGTAAGACCTACCACGCACTCAGCAACCTTCCCAAAGCCCGCGCCGCTCTTACCTCTGCCAGGACAACCGCCAACGCCATCTACTGCCCACCAAAACTTCAAGCAGCTTTAGACATGCAGTCAGGTATAGACTGTTTATATAACGTAAATACCAGAGTTCAAAAGATGACCAAAACACAATGGATAAAGATACCGAGACTGTCTCTAAATCCCTGCTCATTGTAGTTAACTTGTCATTTAACCTGTGTGTGTGTGTGTGTGTGTTGGTTGTATTTCTAGGGATCATTCATGCAGCAGAAGAGAAAGATTGGAAAACAGCTTATTCCTACTTCTATGAGGCCTTTGAGGGCTACGATTCCATTGACAGCCCCCGAGCCATCACGGCCCTTAAATACATGCTGCTCTGCAAAATCATGCTCAATGCGTAAGTGATATACATACAGATCTATGGCAGTCTTTATGTTAAGAGTATTAGACCAGTAGTATTCCAGAATTAATTTCTGCATATTTTGACAATACAACAGTCAATGAAAGATGTCCACAGTTGGAAAGAATTGATTTATTTCCTCAAAATGCTAGATTGCAGTCAAAAAGATTACATTAGTAGAGAACACAGAAACTGCTCCGTTCTTGCTGGAGCCAGTTTTTTTTATTTATTTATTTTTTTTCAGGCCAGAGGATGTCCAGGCCCTCATCAGTGGCAAGCTAGCTCTCCGATATGCTGGCAGACAGGTATTGCCCTTAATTCCTAATTATTTACAATATGTTCTCATTCAGATGTACAATCTGCATGTGCAACTGACAGAGCAATTCTCTCAGCTCACAGTTTTATTATCTCCAACTTGGTACAAAGTCAAGAGCCATTGCCAAGACCTATTTAGCCCAAATCAAAGCTTTTGTTTTGCTAGTGTTTGATCTGCTTCTGTTATTATGTATTTCATCATGGAGCATGAGGCTTATGATTACAGAATTTTTGTGCGCTAGATAGTCTGGTGATTACCTATGTCTGTGTCGTACCGTGTTGCTCATCCACATTTTGTTCTTCTGCAGACCGACTCGCTGAAATGTGTGGCACAAGCCAGCAAGAACCGGTCACTTGCAGATTTTGAGAAGGTTGGTGTCTGGAGTTTGAAGCTGATGTTGGGACTGTGGCTAAGTTTTGGTGTCTTAACATATTGAGAATGAAACTGCTGTGTTTGGAGCACCCACTGTCTGTCAGTTGTGTAATGTTTCAGGCTCTGCCTTAATTTGTGATTGTCCCTTGAAATGTCCTTGTCATCCCACAGGCACTTACAGAGTACAAACTTGAGCTGAGAGATGACCCCATCATCAGCACCCATCTGACCAAGCTGTACGACAACCTGCTGGAACAGAACCTCATCAGGGTCATTGAACCTTTCTCCAGGGTCCAGGTATTTAAAGTTATATTATGTATTCCATCACAGTTAGTATAGATCAGTGATTTTCAACCACTGTTCCGTGGAACACCAGTGTGTCGTGAGAGATTGTCAGGTGTGCCGTGGGAAATTGTCCAATTTCACTTAATTGGTCAAAAAAATATTTAGTCACTGCAAATGATTGTTTGTGCCTGTGTTATGGCCTGAGGGCCAGGGCTGGATGTTGCCAGATGCATTGATGACATGTCTGCAGACATCGAAAGTGTTGTTTTGGAAACTTTTTGTGACATTTTCTAACTTTTTTGATTGCTGGTGTGCCACGGGATTTAGTTTAATGTAAAAAACGTGCCGTGGCTCAAAAAAGGTTGAAAATCACTGGTTTAGACAAGTACTGAATTAAACCTAGGATATGTAGGAGAAGTAGACAGATATACAGAGTAAATGTAATATATTTATTTGAGTTTAATGAATGTGCATGTCCATATCTTCTCTGACAGATAGCACACATTTCCTCCCTTATCAAACTTTCTAAGGTAAGAGTTTTATGTCTTGTTTCTTTTCAGACTATTTTTATATTGTCATTTTGTTTTCAGTAATCGCTCAGTCATTTCTTGGCTGTCCACAGTGGCATACTAACAGTCTGCTTGTGTCTGCAGGGAGATGTGGAGAGGAAATTATCCCAAATGATCCTGGATGAGAAGTTTCATGGTATGCATATATGTACTTAGTAGTAGTAGCAGCCAAGTACGCTGGCTTTCCTGCACATATGAATTGAATGAAGGTGAACCTTTGTCTCTCGGGTTTCCTCCCATGATTATTCCATACTGACCACCCTGACAGGTATTTTGGACCAAGGTGAAGGTGTGCTGATTGTCTTTGATGAGCCAGTTGTGGACAAGACATATGAGGCAGCCCTGGAGACCATTCAGAACATGAGCAAAGTGGTTGACTCACTCTACAACAAAGCCAAGAAGCTAACATAAGGTCAGTCCCCCGGCAGGAGTGAAAACGTTTGTGTCATTGCCATTTTACTTTTTAATTCATTATACAAAATGACTTAGAAACATGCAGCCAATTACACTTCATCTATACATCAAGTGAAACAAAACTAATACAAGTGAGTGTCCTGTAAAAGTGTTCACTGTCCTCAGCCTGTGTCTGTCTTTCCTTTTCAGAGAGAGCAACATCATCTAGCCTCCTGTTGGGAGAATGTGGGCCAGTCAGACGTTCATCGATTGCTCACCTCAACCCGGGAGGGATGGTGAGGGGTTGGAGGACAAGGAGTTTACAAACACTCAAAAATCCAGCAAGCAAATAAACCAGCTGACCAACTAAAGACAACCCAAAGGAACAACAGCCTGACGGGGTGGACACAACGCCCCTCCCACTCCTCCTTCAGCCCTTTGCTCTCCCTCCCTCCTGACACTGTCTCCTCCTCACAATCTGACTGGGGTTGATCTGGCACAAAGTGCTCCTCCCTATGGACAAATCCAGGCACTGCGCCCCTCTTCTCCCACTCCTGGTTTCTACTGTATAAAACAGGACAAGCACCCCCCTTGATCCCTCTCTTTCTCTCTGCACTGGCCATCAGGGAATCTTGTAAGATAATGATAAATAAAACATATACAGTACTTATACATACATATATTGTAAAAAAAAAAAAAAAGCTCTGCCTGTAACTTGGGGCAGTGGGTTGATTGGTCTGTTCTGGTCTGAAAGTGAATGTTTGAAACTCTGTAATTTTATGCAGTTGTAAAGAAGTTGACCAGCAGTTGATTAAGTCCTCTGAAAACGGTTGTGAACATTCAGACCTCTGAGGAACCTGCCCCGCACCCACACACCCAAACGTACGCCCCCTTTTCCCCCTACAACCTTACTGTGACCTTTGGCCCCACCCTCACCTGTTTCCCCTCTGAGCGGTCTCACTCGGTCACAAGGGATTCTGGGATATGTGGACCACACAGGGAATTTACTCATCAGTCCACCTGGGACCATGCCACCATGAGAGGAGAACACTTGTCAACACACTGGTGTCTCTTCCTCCTCTCTTCTTCCTCACTTCCTGTTTGTATATAACAGTTGCCAAGCATCATCCAAGGCCTGAGTATAGTCACACTGCCCCCCCTTAACACTTTTGTAATGTGTAAAGAAGAGAGTGAACGTTGCCACAGAGAGCGTGGTCGGTCACACAAAGTGCTTTCTGATGCTGGAGACGCGACGGGAGAGAACTCGAGCCGATTTCTTTGAAGAAAATGAAACTGTACATTTTTGTGAACTTAATTTTGCAAGGACTCGGGTTTACCACATATGGCATAGAGAAAGACAAAGGCTAATAAAAAAACAAACAAACAATGAAACTTGTAACTGGTGTGTTGTAGAATCCTGGAAAGAAATGGGGCTGCAGGTTATTCCCCTGTTCATTCCTGTCTGCACTCATGTTCCTCACCAGGTTTAAACTGTATTCCGTTCCTCTTCTCTTCTTGTACACAGTTGCCTGCTGATGCATACTCTCTGATTCAGAGGTTGCAGGTACATCTGCAGTATTAGGGGGGTATGTGGAAGGATTGTTGTGTAGCTCATTTCAACGCAACTAGTTTGATTAAAAAAGGAAAATCTGCATATTGAGTCTGGAGGAACACCTGAACACAGCACATTGTTGATGCGAGTACATTGTTGTAGCCAGCCAGATGACAAAATGAAATGGTTTTTATAACAGATGACAAATTAAAAGCTGCAAGTTTCAACGAGTCGCAATAGTGACATCTAGTGGCCCCGTTATGCCACTTATCCAAGTTTAAGTACAACTTAAACGAGTAACTTTACATTCTGGTTTATGTTCAGTTATTTACTGTGGTTTGTAGTTTGTACTGTGAAATCTTCTGTCTCCACTGGACAGCCAGTTTATTGACTCACTCCTCACACTGAGGACGTCTGACCACATTGTGTTACATAAACCCAAACGTCACTGGAGGCCTTTTCCAGTTGTGTGTGTGTTGGTGTGTGTGTGTGTGTGTGAGAGAGGAGCCCGGGGCACAGGTCAACACATGTAAATTGGGAAAAGCTGTATCTAATTGAAGCCTTAATGAAGTGTAAATAAAGTGCCATGGCGTATCTGCATGTGAATGGCAGTGCGCACCGGGAGGCTCGTGCGTAAACAGTCCTTATCACAACAGCGTTACGCACGGCGGTGTTGGCTGGTGACTGTGTAACAGAGCCTCTCGGATGTTGTTGTCTGAACCTTCCCATACAGTCAGTGTTCGCTGCAGACTCACACAGGCGCTTGCCAAGTGCTGGAGCTCCGTGAGGAGAGGCTTACGCGGAGGTTTCTGTGGGGAGCAGAGGGAGCCAGACAGGCGACAGTCAGCGCTGTCTTGGCCTCGGGGCAGAGGCAGGGAGCGAGCGGGCGAACCAATGAGAAGGAGACATCCACCCCTCAGTCCTGCCCGGCTCGGCTCACTGCGGCGCACCCTGTAATTAGGAGCTCTGGTTGGGTTGGGCGCCGCCACGGTGGACAGCCTGGCTGCTGCTGCGTCGAGGGAGTTTGGGAACACCAGCTCCAGACTGCGCGTGGACCTCCGAACTCTCCGGATCTCACCTTTTAGCGCAGAGACAGAGTTTAAAGAGAAGAAGAAGAAGAAGAGTAGGAGTAAGAATGAACGGGCAACCGTCACCTGTCTTCGAGGAGAAGAAGCCCTCGCTCCCCGGAGCCGGCAGCTCCATCTCGGCCACCAAGGATTCCCCGACCCTGCCGGAGTCCTCCTCCACAGACATGGGCTTCTACAGCGGCCACAGCGCGCTGCACGGCTCGCAGGACTTCTACCCGGCGCAGCAGCCATACTCGGCCCAGCACATGAACCCGTACGCCTACCACCACTACAACCTGAACGGGATGGCTGCTGGCGGCGGGTACCACCCGGTCGGCAAGGCGGAGTACCCGTACGCACACGCAGCGGCGTACAGGGAGCACAGCGCCTTCAGCAGGGAGGTGCAGTCCGCCATGCAGGACGCAGGTAAGTCCATCCACACACACACACACACGCACACACACACACACACTTACTACACCTCCCTCCCACTGTGACTGAATGTGAGTGAATGGGCAGTGATTGTTTTTTTTGGTTGATTTAACAAAGGCATCAAAGTCCACACAAACATCAACCAAATCAACAGCACCTTCACACCACAAGCGGCAAAGCTGCACTGACCACTCACAGCTCCACGTGGGACAGGAAGACAAAACTCAAACCAGGATGATTAAACTGGCACAGGATTTCATTCATGTTTTGGAGCAATCAGCTGATTCTTTATCTGAGACTCCATCACCAGAGGATGATGAGACAGTGTGAGCAGAGACCTGTCCCTCACCTCACACTCTCTTGCTCCGCTTTATAAAAAAAAAGGAGAAATTCTTAAAACATTAAAGAATAAGTCATTTAGCAGTGTTCAATTCCAATCACGTTCACCTGCATTTAATAATATTATAATCTGACATGGAGACATTAAATACTTTATTTACTCAGGAATACTGCAGTTGCACATATGTTTATTCAACACTGTTGTTCATTTTAACCTTTTAATTAAAAAAAAGAGGACGTTTCCAGTGCAGCCTCGTCATGTTAAAAGGTCAGACGCTGAGTCAGGATTTGACCTGTCTGAAAGAACAGACTGACAGATAAACTGTGCATGTGCCAGTGATGTCACCCGCCGTGTCTGAATTTCTGTCTTTTCTAATGGGCTGTTATATCCATCAGGGAAACGGGGTCAGTCAGAGGAATGTGGTGAGTTAGAAGTAAAAAACCATTAAATCTGATGAACGCACCTTCATGTGAACTCTTATATCCACTGTAAGTGGAGGCTCCCTGCTGTTTTCATCAGAGGTTTGATTTGGATAATGGATAATGGAGATCACTTTAAAGGCTCTTTTGGATGGAGGCCATGGTTCCAGTTCTGCTCAGTGACTCTTCAGCTTGACCTCACGAGAACTGAGGAGCCAGTTTGTTGTCCGTGTGCACCCTCGATAGCAAAATGATTATCATAACAAAATTCATTGTTTGAGGGTTAATATGGCTCTGGTGATTATTATAGAAATATTATTTAATGCGAGGAAAAACAGAAGCGGTATGATGCTGTTTATAAGTTCATGAAGGTCAGACATCATTTTGGCTCTCTGGCGTCCCCTTTGACAAATTCTTTTTTTCTCTCTTGGCTCTTTTTGGAGCTTGGAAGGTGTCTCTGTAAAAGAAAAAAAAAAAACAACCACAGAGGGAAAACAAACTCGACAGACTGGTGTGCTGTTTTTGACATTCCAGTTGGGAGTTGACTCCTGCAAATGGCCTTGGGGGACTTTGGCTCAAAGCCACGCACATCAGGTGTCATGACACGTCAGTCAGCTTTGGCGTTTGAATCATCCGGCACAGAACGGCTCCTTATCACGCGAGGCCTAGCCACACCCGGTCAAAGACATAAATAAACAAATACATCGATATCTCCACTGATGCTCTGTTTCCAGAAATATATATGCATAAATGAATATGTATTTTATTTGAAATTATTAAAAAAAGAATATGCCCAAGGCAAATGGGTAAAAAAACTGAGCGAAAGAAGCACATAGATAGCAAGACGTATAGAAACTTTAAGGTCATGACACCAATGCGTGTCAAAGTAACCACTCCCTCTTTTAAATGACATTTAAAAAAACATTTGCATAAACTGACTAACTGACTAAACATCTCGCGTTTGGTTTTATCCCAAATAAAAACAAAATCTGGAAAATGTATAAATTATTGGTCTAAAACCCGCAGCAATGTAAATGTTACACATCAAACAAAAAGACTGTATTAACAATACATTGTAATTAATGGAGATAATGACAGCGTTCTTATGTCACAAATCACAAGCATAGCAAGCAAGCATATATTTCTTTTGTGTATCATTTCTAATTTAGGACTATATATATATATATATATATATATATATAAATATTTTAAGATATATATATAATATATGTGTGTGTGTGTATGTATGTAAATCATCTGGAGGCTAGGAGAAAAGAGCAGATACAGGAATAGGAGTGAACAGGAGCGGAGAGCGAGCGAGGGAAGGCTGTGTCCATGATGTGGGCCTCCGGGCTACATGAAAAGCACCTATAAATCTCTGTCTCCCTCCCTGGCTGTGGGAGACACTCCGACCAAAATTATAAGTTCAGAGTGCTGGCGGAATTTCTTTGAAATGTCGGGCTTGTAGCAGCCGTGGCTATTTTTGTCCTACAACGTCTCTGCTGAGACTGTCCCGTGGAGACGCGACACACTTCACGTCACTGAGGGAAAGTGACAAAACCAAAAACAACAACTTCTTTTGTAAGATCAGCACCATTAAGCACTTCTTTCTCATTTGCCTTCACACAGTGAAGGAAGAGCCGGAGATGGAGGTTCGGATGGTCAATGGGAAGCCAAAGAAGGTGCGCAAGCCCCGCACCATCTACTCCAGCTACCAGCTGGCGGTGCTGCAGAGGAGGTTCCAGTCGGCCCAGTACCTGGCTCTGCCTGAGCGGGCTGAGCTGGCAGCACAGCTGGGCCTCACACAGACACAGGTGAGGCCCCACAGAACATCATGCTTGCGACACGTGAGACGGGGAATGGGGACACGCACTAAAATTTGCCGAAAGCAACGCAAGTGCGAAGGAGGTGTTGAAATCAGCTGAGGTGGAATCACGGCACGCATCTTAATGTTTGAACACTGACTATTTGAAGCCCGGGAGCAAAATGACTGAACAGTTTTTGACTTGACAACGGGAGTGATTGAGCTGAGATTCAAAGTGCCGATGCCTTTTTTTTTGACCACAGTCATAATTGGTGTAATTAGGAAAGATGAAAGTGTCTGCCGGTGACGAGAGTCATTAAAATGTGTGTTACATTGTTTAGACTGCGCTGTCAAAATCAGTAGCGCCTGAAAGGTCAGGCCACGGTTTCAGTGGCAGTCTGGGTATGTCAGCTATTGGCTGAAAGGTAGATCCAGCTGATTAGTCAACACATGTGGAGAGCGTGCATGGTGTCTGTCACACTCCGATATGTCTAATTATGGTCATTATGCACAATTTGCACTGATGCGAAGCAAAACGCCTCCAAAGAGCAGGAGAGGTGAAGTGGAATAACTTGAAAAAAAAAGAACGGTATGAGGAGAGCGGGCTGATGTGATGACATGAGGGTAAAGAGGCGCTGAACAGGTGGATGTAAGATTCAGTATCTGAGATCAATCAGGTAGAATATAATCTTCATGTAATTTACAATTACTCTCAAAATGGAATATCAGAATAAGCCGATATACTTCAAATACAACAGCACACAAAGTAATCCCATAAAAATGAAAAGGCCATTGAATGTTAAAGAAAGCAGAACAAACTTTTGATTGTTCACCGTGAAGACAGACAGACAGACAGGCAGATAGACTGACAGACGGCACATAGAACACAAACATCACAGTAACATATCTTTGTAACAAACAAACAAATGAATTCATAAACAAAACATGCAACATTATGAAATTTGCGTGAACCTCAGATGATCTGAGGCGGCGCTGTAAGCTGATACTCGTGTGTCTTTGTGCTCTTATGATTTCACCACAACACGACTCATCTTGGCTGAAGTGATACAAGGGGAAAAAAAAGCTTGCTGTGTAGGTATAATCATAGCTATTGTAAACCATCGCTCAGTGTGACGCTTAAGAAAACAAAGGTGAGAACAACATTCGTTCTCATGAATTAATACTGTTTATACAAATCACAACGTTACAATAGCTGCGTAGTGTCGTCTTACAGTTGAGAGGAACTGTAAAGAACCTGGGACGTACAACATTGTCTTGTGCTATGAGGAAGATAAATAGATATTAGTCACCAGTTACCAAAACATGACGGAAAAACTATGCATCTGATCTCATCCTTCGAAAGAGAAAGCAAACAGAAATGACGTCACACGCGTGTGTTAGTCCGAGTGTTGATTGGAGCTGAATGGATGGAAAACAATTTCCAGTCAGACGTCAGACAGCAAACTGAATAGATATTGTATCTGTGAGGATTAAAAAGGCCAAAGCAAAACAAAGGATTTGGATAAAGTCTTAAAAGACGCAACACTCTGTTTCTCCACATTCGTCAGCACCAACTCCTGGGAGAACTGCCAGAGTGCTCAGCTGCTGGAGACAAGGCAGCTAACCCTAACCCCAAACCCCTAACCCTAACCCCAACCCTAACCCCAACCCTAAACCGAAACAATGAGCTCAAAGGAGCAAAAAGAGGGGGCAAAATTTGAAATAGTGTAATTTCTTCAAGCTGCCATAACGTTTGATGCTCTTCCCTCCAGGTTAAGATTTGGTTCCAGAACCGTCGCTCCAAGTTTAAGAAGCTCTACAAGAACGGAGAGTTTCCGCTCGGGGAGATCGCTCTTGAACACAGTCCAGACGCCAGCGATTCCATGGCCTGCAACTCTCCCCCATCCCCAGCTGTGTGGGAGAGCAGTAGCAACAGTAACAACAACAACAGCAACAGCAACAGCAACAACGGCACCAGCACCAACAGCAACAGCAACACAAACAGCAGCAGCATTAAGAATAATGCAATGCTGGAGACTACCAGCAGGGGACAGGGTCCCTACCGGCCCCCAGTTGATTCCTCGCCTACCTACATGGGGCAGTACGCACAGCAGAACTGGTACCAGCAGCCGGGCTCACATCTAGGTCTGCCACCTTCAGGGCAGACGCATCACACACCATCAACAGCACCGTCGGCCGCACCAAGTATGGGAGCTGTTTACTGAAAAACACACACACACATACACACACGCACACACACATACACTCGGCTGAATAGTTCGAACGTGGCCCGGGTGGAGGTGGGGTAGGGGGTGGTGGGGGCGCGGGGGGTGTCATCGCGGTCACAGATCATGAGTCATGACTGTAAGAGCTGACCTAACAGCTGTTTAACAGGTAGTTCTGCAGGGGAGAAAAAAACGAATGCTGGGTTAAAGACTCATAACAGATCGTAGGCGACCGATGTGTGTTTTTTTTTTTCTAATGGCTGAGGCCAATTACCTTTTTATTTGAAATCACTGATAATGTTTTGTATATTTAATATTTTAAATATGACCATATTTATGTCCAAATCCTGAGTCAGTCTATCTCTTTCCCCTCGTTGTGGAAATGGCCTCTGACAGCGTCTTAACAGTTAAACTGAGTACTACTGAAATCCTCCACGCACCAGCATAGACATAGGAGTATTTTTTAAAAAAGTATTTTAAAAAAAAAACATCAATATTAACCTCAGAGAGGAAAATACTGGGGACACAGTCAAATCAAACACGAGAGGGCGTTTTCAGTCGATTAAACACAGCATGCTGAACAACACAACAGTTTTGTTTGTGCGTCAGTCGTCGTGGAAGTTTGTTGAATCCTCTTGTGTCTCTAGAGGGTGCTGTGTTACTCCAAGTGTCAATTGGAGCTGAACACAAATATGAAAAAGAAAAAGAAAATCTGGGATTGTGAGTTTATATTAGACCTGTGCAGCCTGCGCTTCATTTAAAACACACCTGGAACTATCATATGTTGTGTTGCATTGTGGGTAATGTAGGCACCAGGCTTTGACACGCAAACACTGTTTATGTTTAACAATTCCAGGAGCGTTAGTTGTAGTTAGTGTTTAGTGTGCTAAATCTGTGCAGTACTCCTGAATCCCACTGCAGCTCCACCTCTGATTGGCTGCATGGAAAACTATTTCCAGTCAGACGAAAGCTGAAAGGGAATGAAGTGAAATTATACGTACGTCCAACCATCATCATCATCATCATCATCATCATCATAGACAATAACAGGGTGATGAAAACAAAGAAGAGCTGACATTTTATTTTGAAAATGTGGTGATGTTTAACCAGAGAGAACTTCTGCACAATATGATGTCATTCATATTACATGACGTTCTCTAATAATAACAACATGAGACAATCCAGAAACACCTCCTGATGAAAGCCAGTCAGCCAATCATCTCCGATGATCATATGCATTTACAAAACTGCATTTAACAGGACTTTTTTGTTTGTTTTTTTATATTTGTGTTTTTTTCCTTTCATGTTTAAGGTGCCTGTCCATATGCTGTATCCTGCAGCTCACATCATGCAACTTGGCAGTGTGTTTGGTAAATAACCACACAATTAAAAATTAAAAAATGACCTTTGACCCTAAACTGAGTGATGATGTCGTTGTAACATCATCATCATCGGTGCAGTTTTCTCAGACTCATCCAGACGTCTCCAGTGGTACGGCAGACATTGTACTCTGCTGTTTGACAAGTTGTGTGATATTCGCAATTTTCAATTTTAAAAAAACTGCTGGAGTGTCCCTTTAAATCCTCTTCACGGACACTAATTAGGAGCAAAAGTGGCAGCGAGTTGGTGCTAAAACGTTTGAAAATATGTTTTTTTTTAAATATTGTATTAACATGTGCTGTACTCAGGTCTTTTTTTTTAATTTATAGTCAACTGTAGGTCAAAAGCGGTGCGACAGTTAAAAACATTTGTGTGCCGAAAAAGTGAGTATAAAAGAAGTATAAATAAAATATCTTTATTTGAAACAGGCCCGGAACCTGTTATTTCCTGCGTGTATTTACTTGCGAACGCAGTAAACACGTACGCACAGAGGAGCTGATGGTGTGCTGACGGTGCTTTCCTGGTGAGCCTGTCAGAGTGAGTCAGACAACAGATACAGGTTGCACCCATCTACGTGACACACACACACACACACACACACACACACACACACACACACACACACACACACACAGACAGAGTGCGTGTAAAGGAGCTTGTGGGAGGTGACAGTGTAGCAGACACTCTGGAGTCTCTGGATACTAATAACACACCACTGACACACACACAGAGAGAGAGGGGTGTACGCCGCTTTCATGTGGCACACGGTTGGAGAGGGGAAGAGAGATGTGTTTGTGTGGGGTGTAGTTTATTACTCATGTTGTGGGGCCTGAAATCTGTTTACACACTGAGGACATGTCTTCCACACAGAACAAAAAAAAACCAAGGCCCCACAATGTAAACCATTATTTTGTAAGGTGAGGGTTTGAAGATTCATTGTAGGTGTGTGTGTGTGTGTGTGTGTGTGTGTGAGAGAGAGAGACAAACAAACAAGTTGCACAGCTTAGGTCACAATAGAATGCAATCAATAATAAGGAGTACATACATAAGATCATATATATTTATATATATGTATGTATATATGTGTGTGTGTGTGTGTGTGTGTGTGTGTGTGTGTGTCTCGGGCGTGCCACCCTCAGTCTCAGTGTCTCTCACTTGAAGAACTGTCAGGTGGTTAACTCTGGCGTCGGGTTCATTAAAGTGTCTCTTCCTGTTGTACGTCTTAAATCACACTCTGTGCCAGGAGCTACACTGGAAAGGTTTCTTGCTGTCAGATTCAGAACAGCATGAACTAGAATGTATATGAAATATGAAACCAAATATGTCACCAAAAAAAAAAAAAAAGCGTTCAATGGAAGATGCAAGGGGGTTTTCTCGAAGCTGACACAACACGATCCCACAGGCAAACCTCATACTTTCAATTCCTGACATTTACCTGACACCTACAGTTAATGCTGATTTGAATGTATGCGTACTGGGTTTCATGAGAAAACTTTATGACCCTAAGAGCTGCCATGATCCTGACTGACAATAAGTCAACATTAGCAGAGAGTTCGCAGCAGAGCCTGTGACCTACTTGCAGCTCACAGACCTCTGTCACAGTCACACTGTTGCTCTGTTCATTTCTGATGCCTGTGCTCCATCACTGCAGTGAATGAAGTGTGTGTGTGTTGCAGAGTTCTTTGCCAACCACCATTAAACAACATTAGAGTTGCTCAGCGTGCGTGTGTGCAACTTCTGTCCCAAGACGTGGTAAACAGGTGACTTACATCAGCGAGAGCAAACAGGCGTCCGCGCTATCACACTGTGATCACGTCGAAGCCACAAGTGTGCAGGGTGTGGACCCTGAACCACAGCTCCAGCAGGACACCTTCCATGTTTGTTTAGGCTCCTGTCTTCCTGTGCTGAGCCCTCAGCTTCCAGGTGTCAGAGAAGAATGCATGCGAACATCACATGGAGACCGACGGAGACGGCAAACGGGCTTGTAGCAACATGCGACTGCAGCAACACGGGAAAAATGGTTTTCACAGATTAACCTGAATCCCATGTTCATGCAAACCAGCACAGTGACTCCAGAGACTATGTGACTTTGTGTTGCTCGTGGTGTCACCGACTTTGTGTTCCCCACTTACTGCTAAAGCAAAAGGGGCAAAACAAATGCCCGGCCACTGATATCACCACGGCCTGACTACAGGATGTGTCTGGAAGGTGAGCCGAGGTGACGGCTCTCCACCTCTGCTCCTTGGCATTCGCAGGCAGACTGGAGAGGGCGAGACGAGGTGATGACATCAGCTGCTGCAAGCTGAGCGCAGAGGAAAAGGCAGCGCGGGGAAGAAAGTTTATAACAGTGGAATGAAGGATTGGGAGCTGACGTGAGCTTCCTCTCACTGCCTCCAGCCATGAGCTGCACACTGTGCTCTGACTGAGGCCTGTACCTATACATATATAGTTATCTGTGTGTGTGTGTGTGTGTGTGTGTGTGTGTGTGTGTGTGTGTATACATATCTATATGTTATATACATATAAACATAAACATAAACATAAACATATACATATACATATACATATACATAAACATATACATAAACATAAACATATACATATACATATACATATACATATACATAAACATATACATATACATATACATATACATGTACATAAACATATACATATACATATACATAAACATATACATATACATATACATATACATTCTGTATATATCATGCATCATGGACACAAAGGTCGGCTCATTCCCACACACACACGCACACACACACACACACACACACACACACACACACACACTCACACACACACAAGCAAAGCTGAATTGCACTCAAAATCTAAGCATGTTGTGTGTTTTTGCACTGCATGGGTCAGGTTTAACGAGCCCATTTAAAGTGACCCCCCCGCTGTTCACGACTCGTTTTAATGAACATGTTTTTTCCCTCCACGTCTCCCTCTCTCGCAATACGTCTCATTCTATGGATCTCTCACACGCCGCCATTTGCCCAGTAGCGAGTTGCGAAGCCTTTGCTTTTATAGTCGGTACATTTTTCTTTACATACGCAAGCCCCATCTCCTGCCCACCCTCCACACGCTTGGCATTTATTCATCAACATCAACAGTAACACACTCGTCCAAAGTCCACGCTGAAAGACACAGACTGACAAGACGCACTTTCTGTTCCATTAAACTATGGCACTTCCTCTCCCCTTCACACATCGGATATTAGAATGTTCATAAACACTCTTTATGACCATCTTGAACAGGCATAAAAGTAAATGGGTTTAAATGATGTCATGTTATAGTCTGTACTATTAACACAGTACTTCCTGGACAGGTCACCAGCCAATCACAGGTCACATTCACACCTACAGTCAATTTTAGAGTTTCCAAGTAATCTAACCCGCAGTCTTCATGTGTTTGGACTGTGGGAGGACGTCAGAGTACACACAAGAAAACAATTATTCCTTCTTCATGTGCGCTAACTACTGCACCACCGTGCCGCCACATTTTAATCTTACTTTTTTATTATTTTTACGTAAACTCTTTTTTATAAAAAGGAGAAAAACTTCCATCATGTTAATCCAGAGTAAAAAAACAAAATATGTCAAAAATACTCTATTGTGAAATTAATTATTTGATATCCACTGTGACTCTTTGCCCTTTGACCCATCTGTTAACATGAAGGAACCCAACCACCAGAGGGAGATAGAAATGCTTTGGCTTCACTGTTGGTGAACACAGCCACCTGTATGTGGCCTACATACCTGAATGCATGGGCAATAATAATCTAAAAATATGCAGTTTAATTACATTTCGATGATTAAACACATAATTTATTTATTACTGAATTATCAAAGCATTTTACTGTCGAACTTATTATTGATGTTACATAGGAATCTAATCTGATCTGATCCGAGAACCTGCTCCACCACTTCCCTCTTGACGTCCGTCTGACGACAGATGCTCTATGGGCTCTGTGTGTGGACTGTCTCACACACTCCTCCATGCTTCCCACAGACAAGCTGCTGCTGCACTTTAATGTGGCGTGGAAAGTACGCCACGCCAAGCTGGGGTTTATACCTCAGCAGAGGTGTTTTACAAGAGAACAGGCTTCAAGGATGGAGACTGAGTGGTGGCTTTGGCAGACACATGCCTTGTTAACTTCCCCATCTCCAGTCTCCAGTCACGCTCAGCACATGGCCACTTTCCTGAACTGGGACTCATCCAGAGAAATGACCAGGCAGCCAATCAGAGGGGGCTGTCATTCAGTCAGGGACAGTTAACATACCAGCAGAATCTCAACATATGACTGATGGATTGGTTTCCTGTCACCTGGAATCCGCTGCTCATCCGTGTGGAGGAAACTTTATCCGTGCTGTTCTCCAGCTGCTGCTTTAAAACACAAACTTCCTAATAGACTGATACATCATTGTTTAATTCAGTGCTTCACATCATCATCAATCATTTGACAGACCGCTCGCTCCTTTTTTTTTTCAAATTAAATTACATATAACTTCTCCCACCGGTTTTAAACTTTATCACTATTATGCTACGACCACATTATTCTCAGAGTGTTGTTTACGTGCTCTGTTACAGATACTGTAAACAGTCCTGTTGTATCTGGCTCATTGACAGTATCAGAACCAGTCAAGCCGGTGATGATGAGGAAGAAGCCGGGATACAGATTTAGGCGTTGCAACCTTTCTGAGCTGGAAGAGCAACATCTGCTCTGACACTTTTTGACAAGGCTGTCTGAAATTTGTCTTCAGTTTAAAAGAAAGTCAAATAAAGTCAAATAAAATGTGACTGTTCCCCATAGCTCAGGTTCCCGGCAGACTGCAGCTGATAATTACATAAATAAAGTATAAGTATAAGTGTGGTAGTAGGTAAAAGACAATGCAGTGGCAAGTAAACATGCACATTACTCAGTCGAACAAGATTTATGTCTCTTGACAGTGTTGAGATCAGTTCCTGTCAGGTGTGTAATGTTTGCGGCTCTGGCAATGTTCAGCTCCTGTATGTATGATGCTGGAGTAGAAGGTATTCACAGAGCATAAGTGGAGAGCCAATAGCGCGGCTAAGAGCTGAAGAGCCTCAGGAAGACGCAAAGTACTGGAGACAAACGCTACGCCATAGGCAAAAGCCTGCTGCAGCACCCCGCTTCCTCAAACGTGAATGAGGGCGTACTAGAAAATGAAATAAGCAGCATCGTTTGAATTTCCGATGTGCGGCACGTATCGTGACAACATGTTCACGTGACACAACGTGTTTCCCTTTAAAAAGCCGGCGACCAACTGTCTCCAGCAAATGTAAGAGGAAGAGGAAGAAAGTTTCCCGTGTGAGGCCAACGGTGTATTTCTGTACTGATGCTGCTAGACCAACAGGTCTATACTGAATAATGATGCTCACTCCAACATAAAAAGTCTTTGCATTTAATCTGTGACATGAGTTGTTAGTGTATTTATTCAAATGTCATTTTGAGTAGTGTGTTCACACACACACACACACACACACACACACACACACACACACACACATTTATATCCATGCAAGATGCTGGTCTCTGGTTTCATATTGTTATATTTTAGAAGTGTGTTGGTTCAGGTGTGATTGCTCTCTGTGTATCCTCCCAAAACACAAACATGAGCCACAATAACACTCAGGTTGCGCAACAATGAAACGCTGCCATTCACAAACAGAGAGCCATTATCATGATTTGCATATAACTTTGTTGTCAGCTCTGTACACTGACATCCTCAGGCTGTTCTTCACGTTGTAGCCACTTTTTTTGTTGTGTGAGACCTCTTCCTATACTTCCTATCTTTGTTAAGGTTTCCTGCTCTTGCAATTGTCTGCTCTGCCTTAATGTATTTCACCTGTGTTCAATTATCCCTGCCTACCTCCAGAGTGTATTTAACTGTCTGTGCTCAGTGCCTCACTCCCCTTTGTATCGAGCTGACTCCTGTTTAGTTCCCTATTGTGTTGCTTGTGTTCCTGATTTCTTCTTCTTTAGTGTTCTAAGTTTGGATTAGTTCATGTCTACCCTGCTAACCATGGCTGTGTCCCAAATCGCTCCCTAACCCCTATATAGTGCACTATATAGTGAGCACGCCATTTTGTAGTGGTGTCCGAAACCTTAGGGATCATAGCATGTCCACTATATAGTGCACTCAATGTATCCCACAATTCACCGCGAAATGTAGTGAACATCCGATGGTCACTAACCGGAGCAAGATATCCCATCATGCATTGCCAGAAATTCTCTGGGCTGCGCGGAAGTGAAAATAGCTGACGGACGGGAGGGAAATATACATAAATATTATAAAATATAACAAAATACGACAATAAAAAGTACAGGAAAGTAATCAAAAGCCTCTTATTTAATAAAAATGCAGTGGTAAACAAACAAGTATTTTGTGAGACGACAATAATGTGGTACGTTTTAATTGTGCGACAGCGATGACGTAATTACCGGCGCCGAGAGTAGTGTCCGAAAGTGTCTGAAAGATTTTTCTGCTGAGCTCACTATATAGTGCACTACATTTATATCCCCTATGTAGGGAGTAGGGAGTAGGGGTTAGGGGGCGATTTCGGACACAGCCCATGTCTACCATTCATCTAAAACAACAAACATGGACTTTATATACTGTCACTAATTGATGAAATTCAATAATTATGTGCAAATTCAATTATTATTATTAATTATTATACATTCCTGTCCAATGGACCCTCTGCTTCACTGGCTTTTATATTTCAACTTCCAAACACATACAGCAAAACAGATAGAATGTTCAGTCCTGTTCTATATCATGCCTCTATAAGAAAATACTGATTTCCCTCAGCCTGTTACTGTGATTTTCTTTAATGAATGTCAGGTGTGTAATGTCGTCCGCATTGTTTCATGTGTTTCAATGAACAAATGAATGTTAGCATGTCAGCAGCTAATGATGCTAATCGCGAGTTAGCCACCTTGCTAGTGGGGCTTTCTGCTTACTGAACAGCGTTTCTGCATGATGTAAGATTGTGCAGCATTTTATTCAGTAGTGTGTCTATTGTGTTCTTTTACCATGTACTGTGCAGTATTGTGTAAATTTGCAGTCAGGTTGTTTTATAGTATGAGGCACATGCTCAATGGTACAGCTGCAGAGGAGTCCATGCAAACACACGCACATATACACAGCCCCTTCACATTGCATATGCACACATACATGAGAGCTCTCTAAAACTGCTTTCATTTTTTTTTTTTGCTGGCCAGCAGATATTTTCTTCAAGGGCCGTTAAAGGACACTGTTTCATTTTTCGTTATTGAGGACTGTTTATACAGTTTTTTGAACTGAGAAAGGACTCAAACAAAAAGAGCAAGTCATAACTTTCCAGGTACAGTTCATAAGTGCCTTTACATGGACAGTTATTTACTTTGGCAGGTGAAAGTAAATTGTGCCTGTGTATTCTTTGTGTTGCCCTGACTTCCACTGATATATGGAAGGACGTTGTGAGGTGCATTCTACTGCAGCGTTTTGTAAATAGTGGTCAGTGGCGTTTGTGTTTCTAGGTTCCACTGTAATTACAAAAAGAACAAAAAGGTCTGATTTTGAACAAACTGCTACAAATGTGCTCATTCCTACAAAACTGTCAATACATATACAGGGGGTCCTCGTGTTACGACGGTCGCGAGATACGTTGTTTTCGTGGTTACGACACATCTCCCGTGAACTTCCTTGTTTCGGCTTAAGCGGTTAGCCCTGTAAATATGTACAGACTTCGCACGGGAACTAGTTGGTGAGCGCTCTCTCTGTCTCTCAGCGCGCCTGCCAGCTCTCCAACACCTTCACAGCACAGCTAGGCTACTCTGCCTTGTGTTTACTAATGTGAAGTGGATGGCTGGCGGCGGGGGGGCGTGCAGCGGCAGCCGGTAAGGAGATGTACACGGACACAGATGCGTTCGGGATCGTGGCGATACCGTAGGTTTATTCACAACACAGGGTCTACACGGTTGATATCAGAAATCTAAAGGAAATGCTCATTACACTCGC